>ML111135.1:42435-63079 GCA_003697995.1 Taxidea taxus jeffersonii | reverse complement strand
TGAATGTGGAAAAGGCTTCACCACAAAGCGCACCCTCATTATACATCAGCGGACTCACACAGGGGAGAAACCCTATGAATGCAGTGAGTGTGGTAAAGCCTTCAGCCAGAAGATATGCCTCATACAACATGAGCGGTGTCATACAGGAAAGACTCCCTTTGTGTGTACTGAGTGTGGAAAATCCTATTCTCACAAATACGGTCTCATTACCCATCAGAGAATTCACACGGGAGAGAAGCCCTATGAGTGCCGTGAATGTGGAAAAGCCTTCACCACAAAGTCAGTACTTAATGTCCATCAAAGAACTCATACAGGAGAGAGACCCTATGGATGCAGCGATTGTGAGAAAGCCTTCTCCCACTTGTCAAACCTTGTTAAACATAAGAAAATGCACACAAGAGAAATGGGTAGATTCAGTCAAGTTGGAAATCCCTTTGACACAGAATCACAGCTCGTTACTTAGGAGTGAACTCCTGAAGCCCTATGAATGTGATGACTATGAAAATGCCTTCTTTGGCAACCAAGACTTCATTAAACATCAGTGTTCCCAGCAGACTGGAATGTAACCATGGTACTGCCGGTTTTCGAATATGTGCCCTGAGGAGATTAAAGAAACTTGTCCAGGAGGTAAATCTGGTGGCTACAGTGAATGTGTTGTAGTGCCTTCAGTGATCCTTACCTCATATTTTCTGTCTGTGAAAACTTGTTGAGAAAACTCTGATACATTCAACGTGGAGATGCCTTGGGCAAAACTTTCTAACTTCATTATATTCTGAAAAGTACACACTGAGGCAAATTCTGTGAAGGCAGAGACTAGGAGGGCCTTCAGGGGGAAGGTAGACTTTATTATCAGGGATCATCATAAAGCATCAGTGAGCTTATTGTTTATAGAAATATGATTTTTTTTTTAAAAGTATGATGATCATGGGAAAGCTTTCACCCAGAAAGACCTCACTGAGGGTCAGAGTCCAAAATGGAGGACAATATATATATGGCAGGATATCAGTGACACAGTCGGCCTCATTTTGTCAGGAAGTCATATAGAAATTAAAACTTCATGAACATGCTAACTGTGGAGCACCTCCAGTCAAATAGCAAAACTCATGAAGGAATGGCGTCCTGTGAAAGTGGTAAATGTCAGAGTGCTTTTAAATGTTTTTAATGTCTTAAATGTTAAGTCTGACCTTTTAAATGTTTTAAATGTTGAGTCTGACCTCATTATACATCAGATAATTCACCTGATGTACATTTTCAGATGATACTTTGAAACCCTTTTTTGGTGGCCTTGTCAGTAATTTCATAGTTTCAAAAAGTCATCTGCTTTCCTCATTACTGATGAATATTTATTGTTATATACAAGGCAGGGTGTTCCACGGAGTATTCTAGGACTACCCTGTATTATGTGATTTGTTTTGACCTTACTTGGTCTCTAAACTTAAATGTAAATTTAGCATACTGAAGTAGTTGAAAAGGAAATAATGTTTCACATTTATAAAATAACAAGTATTTGTACTTGCTTAACTAAGTTTATAAATATGACCAAATATTTTATAAAACAACCTTCTGAGTTATTTTTGTAAAATGTTTAATTTGAAATCATTTTAACTTATAAGAAATTGCAAAATAGTCCAGAGAGTTCCCTAGTATCCTTTAACCTCACATCTCCCAGTAAAGACATTTATGTAAGACACGTCTTGTTATTGAATCCAGAAAAATGACTTGGTAGTACACTGTTAGCTAAGCCCTTAACCTTGTTTGGATTTCATTAGATTTTTGTGGGTTTTTTTTATGTTGTAATTCTAAGAAGTTTTTTACGTATACAGAGTCATGTAACTACTACCACAGCCATCATGTAAAACTGTAATCAACAGATTACTTCATTGTACCTTTTTATGCTCATACCCTTTATCCAAACCTACCTCTCACAATCACTTCTGTTTTCCATCAATATAGTTATATAATTTTGTGTTACAAAAATCATTTTTACAATTGGATTTAAAATATTTTATATATTATATTCATTGATATAATTTTATATTTTTCCATAAAAGTTATTTCATCATTGACTATATACAAATTTATAATTTTTTATTAGTAGAACATATGTAAACTTTTCATGTTTTTGTTATTTGGCAAATGGCTCTGAAGACTTTACGTGAGTTAATGGATGGTTGTCTTATTTTTATCCGTGAGTAAGAAACATACTAGATGACCAGTTAGTTTATCACTTCATTCTTGGAAGAGATCTCCTGGTTTCAGCTATTGTAAAGATGGTATGAAATCCACATACACGGTTTTGTGTGAACATAAATTTTCGTTTCACTACAATAAATTCAGGTGTATGATTGTTGGGATGTATGGTAAGTTGTGTTTAGCCTTACAAGAAACTACTCTCTTCCAGTGTGGCTGTGCTCTTTTTCTATTCTCACCAGCGGTGTATGAAATACTCTTGTGTGCTCTCCGGCACTTGGTGTTCAGTGCACTTAAGGTAACTACTAATAACCTCCTGTTGACTGGAAGCCTTACCAATAACACGAACAGTCCATTAATGCATATTTTGTATATGTGATATATCCTATATTCTTTTTTTTTTAAGATTTTATTTATTTATTTGACAGAGATCACAAGTAGGCAGAGAGGCAAACGGGGATGGGGAGCAGGCTCAGAGAGCCTGATGCGGGACTCGATCCCAGGACCCTGAGATCATGACCCGAGTGGAAGGCAGAGGCTTTAACCCACTGAGCCACCCAGGTGCCCCTATATACTATATTCTTAAAGTAAGTTAGGAAAAAGAAAATATTATAAAGAGTCAGACTTCTGGGGACCCGGATGGCTGTCGTTCAGCATCTGACTCTTGGTTTTGGCTCAGGTCATGATCTCATGGGTCGTGGGATGAAGCCCCACTCATTTGTATAGGACACAGTTTTGATGCCATGGCTATGGTAAATAATGCTGCAGTGAGCGTGGGAAAACATGCGGTACTGATTTCATTTCCTTTGGCTATGTTCAAGCAGAATTATTGAACCATACGGTGGTTTTATTTTTAATTTTTTGAGGAAACTCCATCCTGTTTTCCATAGTGGCTGCACCAGACTTACAGTGCCCTTCCTTCATGTCTGTCTGCATGTTCACTTACGATTTAACAAATCACCTACTGAGGCACATTCAAGTTGGTAGTAGTTACTTTTGCATTACAAAATTACTTTCCTAAAAGTTCATGTCTAGAGACAAACATTTACTAGTTCTTTGTGTGGGTCTAGGGTTGGATTGTCTGGTAGGGCTGTCTGAACAGAGGCCGCATCAACGGGACGGCTTCTTTCTTTTTTAAACACCGCTAAGCCTCGGAGGGAATTGATGGGGTCTTTCACAGGCTCTCATGCTGCAACAGGCCTGCCTGGGCTCTATTCTATTGTGTTAGAAGAGCTCCAAGAGACAGACAGACTATAGACCTCACCGAGCAAGTCTAGTTCTGTCCTGTTTGTTACTTGTCCTATCAGAAACATCGGTCAGAGTCACTAGGAAGGAATGCTATCCAAAAGTGCATATAGAGATGGAAGAGAAGCACATTTATGTAACAAATTTATGTTTGTTATCTCCTTAAAATGGTCAAAATTGATGCCATAATTATTCCTGTACATGTTCTCAAAAAAATAAATTTCTCCTGAATCCCTGAAATGAACTGCTGGCTCAAATGAAAAGTTTTAAATTGGATAATTGCAGGATTGTACTCCAAAAACACTTTACTGACTGATGTGCTCTAGCCTGAATCCTGGGTAAACACATCAAATACCTAATACTAAATGTGTGCGTTTTAAACTTCTAACTATGGTAAGCAAGACAGTAACATCCCAGTTCACTCAAAGCCGTATGTGGTGGACAATTTACCTATGCAGATGAGAAAAATAAGACTTAGCACAATAGAGTGTCTTTATCCCATGGCCTCACCACTCGGAATGTTACTCGTTGTTCAGCCTTTATGAATATTAAGGCTTAACACATTTTTGCTTCATGTTCACTTCGCATTTATTTGAATATTAGATGCACTTTAAAAAATCGGATATTTGCAATTTTTAAAAACAAGTGGCTTGTTATTGAACTATTTCAAAAATTAGTTGCTCTTTTTCCTATTCCTTTTATAATAGGGCGTGGAGAGTGACTCTCATACATGGATGGTGGAATGGGTTGGTACACTAACTGGGAAATAGTTGGCAATTTCACATGCATAGGCTTTTCCCTCCATTCTTCCCTATTTCTGGCCTGTGGTCCTCAAAGCCTGCCTTCCTCTCTGGACCCACGGAAAGATCCGCCTGCGTCCTCGGGTCAGCTTTCGCCCTGGGCCCTGATCTTTTATGACTTGCCCCCAAGACTAACTCGTTCCGACGCTTTTTTTTCCTAGTCAGTGACCACCATCCCTGTGCCCCCAGAGCTTCAGCGGATGTCCTGCTTTGTCCAAAACTCTCTTCAAACCCATTTTTGCTAGGAACTCGGTGGAGGAGGCTTCCGTAGCTGGGTTCGCCTTTTCCCAAGCGAGTTCTGTGCTGGACAGATACCTCCACTTCCTTTCAACGGGGTCGTGCCAACCGAGCCATCTAAGTCTAATTTTCCAGTCGGCTCACTGGAAGGGATTTCCGCCGCTCCGTTTTTGCCCCGTTTAAGCTTCTGCCTGGAGACACCTGTGCGCTTCTGCCGGGACCCACCGGCCCTTCCACTTTCCCAAACGGAAGGGGACCCTCGGCGACCCGTACAACCGTGATCTAAGATGGCCGCCCCCGTGGGGCACGGCCCGGGCGCGGCCATGTTGCCGCAGCGGAAAAGCCGGGATCCAGTCGCCTTTTCTCTACAAATGCCTCAGACCCTTGTTGGCCACGGTCCGGCGCAGCTGAGCCGCGCGGACGCAGTTGGGCGAAGTAAGTTCAGGCGCCGACCGGTCGTGGTGGTGTGTGGCGAAAATCGGGTCAGTGTCTGGGGGTGGCCGTGGCCGGTGGCTGAGCAGCGGCGGTGGGCGTCCGCCGGGGGGACGCGGCCGGGATTCCGGCGGCGGGAGGGCGTGGGTGGGTGGGTCAGCGCTTGCGGCGCCGCTGGCCCCGGGCACGAGTCGCTCTGGCGGCTCGTGGTTGAAGATCTCTGGGGAACAGCGACCTGGGGCCGAGGGCACACCTGGGGGCCGCGTACTCTCTGGGGCTCAGAGACGGCTAGCCCGAGGGTGGTGGCTGTCAGGGACGGCTGCATGTGGTGCGCATTTGGCTCGGGGCTCGAAGATGAGGCGGTGTGCCGGCGTTCACGTGCAGGGGTCTGTGGGGTTCACGGGGGCCGGGGGGCTGCCCCGAGCGTCCGCGGCGCTGCTGGAGTGTGGGCTGCGCCTGGAGGCCCGGGGCTTGGCTGCTGCCGCTGACGCGAGTGCCTTTGCGCCCCCCTCCTGGCCCGTAGCCCCAGGCCTTCAGCTCTAGCTTTAAACCCTCTCTGGCCCCCAACATCACCCCTTACTGTCGGACTTTCAGAAATCAGAGTTTCTGGCGAGATGAATGATCGCGCATACCTCGTAGCAGTTTCCTGTTTAAGATGCAGCCTTTTCTCCTTTGTCCTGCAAGATTCCTGCACATTCCTCTGGGATATTTCTTTGCAGACTGCGTCTGACACAAGCAAAATAACATCTCTTGTCATTAAGCTCTATTCCCAAGGGATAACCCTTGTCTAAATTTTAGTACCTTCCAGTTTGAGGCTTTTATGTTACGTGCTTAATATTGATAATCCAGATGAATTGTGTAAGTGGTACAATGATTTTCTCTGTTACCCTATTTCACGTAATGAACATTCACAAATGATTTTAATGTATGGACCTGTGGCATTGTGAGTGGATTCGTGGTCAGTGTTTGCATATGTTTGTATAAAGGTGAAATGTTTGAAATGTTTAGGTATCATTTTGGGGACATTTCACGATTATGCATTTACTCATGGATTTGTTCCCCTGACTTTCATCTCCAATGTAGACTTTTTTTAAAATCGCAGTTGTAAGCGTGTTATTCCTTTCTGACTCCCTTTTCCTTCCAATTTTCTAGAATATAAAAGATAAATTAACTTTAAATATCTACTTGCTACTTGGCCACCCTATTAAATTCTTATCGCAGTATTTTCTCTCCACCTAACATTTTAGTATGGAAGATTTTCAAACATACTGAAATACTGAAAGAATGTTAAAGTATCCATCCATGTCCTACCACCTAAATTCTACCATTAATGTCCTACTAGACTGGCTCAGCTCTACCAGTTATCTAACCCTCTGTCCATCCTTTGTTCATGAAGCAGTCTTTTTTGTTACAGGCAGGGAGAGGTGGAGGGAGAGAGAGAGAATTCCAAGCCAGCTCCATGCCCAGCACAGAGCCTGAGACTGGGTTCCGTCTCACAACCCTAAGATCATGACCTGAGCCAAAATCAAGAGTCAGAAGCCTAACCGCCTGAGCCACCCAGACGCATCATGAGTCAGTCTTCTGTTGGTTTTGGTGCATTCTAAAGACAACTGCAGTCCTGTACGGTTACTCTGAATGCCTCTGGAATTACATGACTGATAGAGTTCTAATAGCTTTTTACTTGTTTCCTTAATGGGTAGATTTCTTTTCTTTTTTTTTTTTAAGATTTTATTTATATATTTGTTAGAGAGAGAGCGCAGGAGCGAGCACAGGCAGACAGAGTGGCAGGCAGAGGCAGAGGGAGAAGCAGGCTCCCCGCCGAGCAAGGAGCCCGATGTGGGACTCGATCCCAGGACACTGGGATCATGACCTGAGCCGAAGGCAGCCGCTTAACCAACTGAGCCACCCAGGCGTCCCAATGGGTGGATTTCTTATTTACAAATAGTATTGGCCTGCTGTGAAGTGGAATGAAAGTGAATTTTGGAATGAATTGAATCTTGTTTTTATTAATTTTTTAAAGATTTTATTTATTGGGGCGCCTGGGTGGCTCAGTGGGTTAAGCCTCTGCCTTCGGCTCAGGTCATGATCTCAGGGTCCTGGGATCGAGCCCAGCATCGGGCTCTCTGCTCCACAGGGAGCCTGCTTCCTCACCCTCTCTCTCTGCCTGCCTCTCTGCCTACTTGTAATCTCTGTCTGTCAAATAAATAAATAAATAATCTAAAAAAAATTTATAAAGATTTTATTTATTTATTTGAGAGAGAGGGTGAGAGAGAGCACAAGTTGGGGGAAGAGACAAAAAGAGAGGGAGAGGCAGACTCCCCACTGAGCTGGGAGCCTAACAAGGGGCTCATTCCCAGAACTCCAGGATCATGACCTGAGCCGAAGACAGACACTTAACTGACTGAGCCACCCAGGCACCCCTGAAATGAATCTGATTTTTCAATCCACTGACCTGTGTCTGTTTCCATGATAGCAAAAAGAAGTCAAAATCTCCCTCAGGGGTTGTTTTGAAGATTCAGTGAAGTAAAATACCTAAAATGGTGATCTGTGATGGCAGGAACCTAGTATATTTGAATAAAAAGGCTGATGATTTCCCCATATTTATAGTTTTGTGCTTTGTAAAATTTGTATGTATGACTCATTTGCTCTTTCCCTTCCTCCCTCTTGTTTCTGTCTTTATTCTTTTAAGTATGAAAACTTTTTTCTCGTTATTTTATTTATTTATAAAATTTTTAATTTTTTGTATTGACATATATTATTTGCCCCAGGAGTACAGGAAGTATGAAGACTTTGTTTTTTAAAGATTTTATTTGTTTATTCATTTATTTAACATAGAGAGATCACAAGTAGGCAGAGAGGCAGGCGGCGGTTGGGGGGGGGGGGAAGCAGGCTCCCCACTGAGCAGAGAACCTGATGTGGGGCTCGATCCCAGGACCCTGAGATCATGACCTGAGCCGAAGGCAGAGAATTAACCTCCTGAGCCACCCAGGCGCCCCAGTATGAAAACTTTTAAAGCTATGAACTTACATTAATGATCTAGCAACACAGTTTTAATTGTAGAATGCTGATAACATAAGTGCTCTTATGAAAACTATAATGAAGAAACTAAATGTCCTCTTAAATACTACACTGTTCCAGTATTTCCTTTCAGAAATTCTTAGAAGTAGATTTTTAGGTTACTAGCAATACTTTGACTGTTTTAAATTGGATGTTAAATTATTCCCATGAAATGTCCTGTTCTTTAACACTGACCTTGGCCTATGTGTGCTTTACCATCGTATAGGGACAGCTGGGTGGCTTAGTTGGTTAAGCGTCTGCCTTCAGCTCAGGTCATAATCCCAGTCCTGGGATCAAGTCCAGCATTAGGCTCCTTGCTCAGCGGGGAGCCTGCTTCTCCCTCTGACTGCTGCCTGCTGCTCCCCCTGCTTGTGCTGGCTCTCTCTCTGGCAAATAAATTAAATCCTTAAAAATTAAAAAAAAAAGATGGTATAGACTTTTTCTATTTAAATGTTGTAACCAGCCACCTGACTACAGAAGTATATAGACATGTTAGGTGAATACTCATAATTGGCCTTTTTTTTTTTTAAAGATTTATTTATTTGTCAGAGAGAGAGATAGAGCAAAAGCAGGGGGAGGGGCAGGCAGAGGGAGAGGCAGGTTTCCCACTGAACAAGGACAACCCATCCCCCCAGCAGGACTTGATCCTGGGATCAAGACCTGAGTCAAAGGCAGTCACTTAACCGACTGAGCCACCCAGGCATCCCCATGTGGTACTAAGTTAGACTTAAACTCTGACCAGTTTTGTTTCTCTTGACTCCTTGCTCCTCTGCTTATATTGGTGGATCCTTTTGCTTGAAGAACATTCATGTTTGCTGTAACACAGGTTTTCTGATGAAGAATCCTCTCTGCTTTTGCCTGAAAATGTCTTTATTTCAGTTCTATTTCTAAAGAATACTTTTGCTGACTATCCTATGTAGGTTTATACGTATAATTCTCTACAGAGTATCAAGAAATGGATGGTAATGAGAAATTTAAAAAGACACTGCTTAATATTTGCTTAGCACGATGTTCTCAAAATCAAAATGTATGCAGCCTGGGATGTAAGAAGACTTTTGAAGAGGGGGATGGACATGCATAATTTAAAAGATAATGGGACACCTGGGTGGCTCAGTCGGTTAAGCATCCAACTCTTGGTTTCAGCTTGGGTTGTGATCTCAGGGCCATGAGATTGAGGCCTCTGTTGGGCTCAGTGTTCTGCGTGGATCCTGCTTGGGATTCTCTCTCTCCTTCTCCCTCTGCCCCTCTCCTGCTCACAGCTGCTCCCTCTTTTTCTATAAGTAAATAAATTAATTAAATAAAAAAACTAAAATGTGTACATCTTAACTGTCTGTATGTCCTCTTTCCTAAAATGAATCCACCTAAGGAGTTCCCTGCCACTGGGTATCACGCTCTTCTGGGTCTCTGCCCCACATTCCCTTTGATAGTCATACTGCTTCTACTCTACAGAAGAAAGGTCTCCTTCCCAAACATTCTGAATTTTATGTTTTCTTGGCCCAGAGTACTTAATAAAAGGACAGATCTTTGGGGGCCTTGGTATAAGGTGAATGCACAGCAACAGTGACAATATCTGGGCCTTAAGAAAATGTGCCACTCAGAGTAACTTGTTTTTCAGCCTGTAGGTGCCGGCTCTCCAGGAACTAGACAGATGAAGGGAAAAGGGAGGAGAAGACTCCAAGACTTAGATAACGTCATTTCTGGGGAAACCATTGACTGGAGACTGAGATTTTTGAACAGAAATTTAGAGCTGATCCAGAAGAGCTAAAGACAGAGCATCCAAGTTAGCAGCCATTTCCCCAAATCAAAAGAAGATGATCCAGGCCCAGGTGACTTTTGGGTTCTTTTATTCTTTCCTTTATTTCCCAATGGATTTGTAGAACTTGACTAAAAAAAAAAAAAAAAAAAAAAAAGGTCAGTGCAATTAAAAAGAAAAGTTTAAATTGAGAATAGCGGGATCTGGAGAAACCTGGGCAAAGTAGGATCAGGAACCCATTTTTCATAGGATTCATACTTTGTGATTCATGTTGGAATGAATCTATGTGACTGTAGGTCACGTGAGCTGTCAGTTTGCTGCAAATATCTCTGACAATCATCACAAGAGAACCTTGGTGAGTTACATGGTAGGCATCACTGTGATATGTGTCTACTGCCAGCACTTCGGACCCCAAACGTGAGCTTTTGTGCACAAATGACCAGTTCTCCCAACTCTCCAGGTACCACCTGTCTACAATTTGATTCAGTCTTGACACTGACTACATGGATTTATTGTCATACCCCACAAGTTTATAGGGCTCAGCCCTGCAAGACTGCCCTCATGTAAGATGCCAAATATTGGGTGCTCAGAGTACTTGTACCTCTAACTTGACTACAAATAGGCAGTTCCCACAATTCCTTTGTTGGTTTTGATAATTCACTACAGTGACTCACATAACTCAGGAAAACACTTTACTTCACATTTACCAATTTATTTTAAAGGATAGAAGGTGGAAACAGGCAAATGGAAGAGAAGCACAGAGCAAGGTATGGAAGAAGGAGTAAGGACCTTCCATGCCTTCTCGAAGCAAGCCACCTTCCCAGCACCTTGATATGCTCAGCAACCTGGAACTTCTCTGGGCCCTGTAGTGTAGTGTGAGTCAGTTTTGGTGTTCTGTGTTTTTTTTTTAAGATTTTATTTATTTATTTGACAGAGATCACAAGTAGGCAGAGAGGCAGGCAGAGAGAGAAAGGGGGAAGCAGGCTCCCCGCTGAGCAGAGAGCCCGATGCGGGGCTCGATCCCAGGACTCCGGGATCATGACCCGAGCTGAAGGCAGAGGCTTTAACCCACTGAGCCACCCAGGCACCCCTTGGTGTTGGTTTTTTTTTTTTTTATTCATTTATTTGAGAGAGAGAGCATGTGCATATGCACAAGGTAGGGGGTACAGAGGGAGAAGGACAAGCAGACTCCCCACTGAGTGTGGAGCCCAATGTAGGGCTCCATACCAGGACCCTGAGATCATGATCTGAGCCAGAGTCAGATGCTTCACCCACTGAGCCACCCAAGTGTCCCCTGGAGTAGGGGCAATTGATTAAATCACTGGCCATTAGTGATTATCTCAATCTCCAGTCCCTCTTCCTCCCCTGAACAGCTGGGGGGGGGGGGGCTGAAAGTTCCAGCCCTGTAATCTATAGGTTGGTTTCCCTAGCAACCAGCCACATCCTTAGGGTATCTAGGGTCCCACTAGAGTTACCTCATTAATATATATTCAGGTATGGTTGAAAGGAGCTTATCACAAATACTGCAAGATGCCCCTCCCACCCCAACCACTTAGGAAATTGCAGGGCTTTAGGAGCTTTGTGCAAGGAACCAGAGATGAATACGAAATACAAACAACTTCTTATATCACAATATCACAGGCATCAAGTGTGAGGAGAAAACAGACTGGTTCCTTGAGGGTTGTTAATGTTTCATGGCACATAGGTCTGAAGTTCACATAGGTCTTTGATGGTTTTTCAGAGAGGTATTGTGGTCGGGGAGGTCCTTAACTGCCCCCGCTACTTATAAATGTAAAAGTGTGTTTCCTACAGCTATTTCTTCATTGTATCTATTATGGTATTAACCCTGCTTAATGATATGCACACATACATATATATTTGTCTTTTTACATATATGTGTTCATAAATATGTTCTTTATAGTTTTTTAAAAAATTTGCTTAGTCATCTATAAATCCTTTTGCTTTATACACGTTTTATACAGTTTCTTTTGTTTATTTTATTAACCACTGAAATAAGTACGTATTGTCTTATCTGCAGTCTCTTCGTTACTGGCTTTGGTATTGGCTCGAGTGCTCATGGTGAATTTAGAAATCTGTATCTGCTTCTGAGTATTATGTAGTTCAGTATTGGCAAAGAGAGTCTCAAATATATGTAGATTATAGATTCCTACACTAGCAAGAGGATTTCATGATACATATTACAGAAATTTCCTTAAAATTTTCAAGTTTGTTGAATGAATAGAAGATTACACATGACATAATATTATACAAGATTTTTTCAATCACAATGTATTAAAGAATAAAAACCACCATTTCCTATATATTGAAATGAGCAGAATAACTTCCTTTATCTGTTTTTTCCATATCACCACAAGAATATCACTTCATTAAACATAACTGTGTTGTAACAGGGATTCCTGACATTTGATGACGTGGCTGTGGACTTCACCTGGGAGGAGTGGCAGCTCCTGGCCCCTGCTCAGAAGGACCTGTACCGGGACATGATGTTGGAAAATTATAGGAACCTGGTGTCAGTGGGTGAGGACAGCCCCCCTGTGTCACTCACAGGGTGCTCTGCCAGTGGCTCTTTCTTTATCAGCTACTTAACTCTTTAATACTCTGAAATGGTAAATCCTCAGATCCTTCTCTTGCCTTAGACAAGAGAGTATAATGTCCCGTCTTTTGAGAGAAAAGCCTTGATGTTACAGATGTGAAACCTGTTTAGTTCCTAAAATGTAACCATTACCCCAGTCCACTGAGTCTTCTCTCTTTTCTCACGAGCAGGGTATCAAGCCGGCAAACCAGATGCACTCTCCAAGTTGGAGCGAGGAGAACTTTGGACGAGAGAAGATGAAATGCACAGTCAGATCTGCCCCGGTGCGTGAGAACTGGCAGGATGGGCGGCTGCAGTAGTGTGTGGTCATTCAGAGAAGGCATCAGGACTGTGACCGTGTCTGAGGAAACGCCGACAGCCCGTCCCTGTATCTCATTTCTCGTATTAGAATTCTTTTTCTTTGTTGAAGTTTGGAGGAAAATATGCTCCTTTTTTTTCTTTTGAGATTGGATCCCTGTTTACTTTATTTATTTATTTTTAAATATTTTATTTATTTATTTGACAGAGAGAGAGGGATCACATGTAGGCAGAGGCAGGAAGAGAGATGGGGGAAGCAGGCTCCCTGCTGAGCAGAGAGCCTGATGCGGGGCTCGATCCCAGGACCCTGAGATCATGACCTGAGCCAAAGGCAGAGGCTTAACCCACTGGTCCACCCAGGTGCCCCTCTTACTGTTTTTTAGAAAGATTTATTTCTTTATTTTTAGAGAGAAAGTGTGCATGAGCAGGAGGAAGGACAGAAGGAGAGACAGAATCGTCTCTCTGAGCGTGGAGTCTTGACACAGGTGTCGACCCTACAACCTGAGATCATGACCTGAGCCAAAATCAACAGTTGGATGCTCAACCTACTGAGCCACCCAGGCGCCCCTTTTTAAGTTTTTTTTAAGGATTTTTTTTAAATTTTTATTTATTTATTTTTAAAGATTTTATTTATTTGACAGAGATCACAAGTAGACAGAGAGGCAGGCAGAGAGAGAGAGAAGGAAGCAGGCTCCCTGCCAAGCAGAGAGCCAGATGCGGGGCTCGATCCCAGGACCCTGAGATCATGACCTGAGCCGAAGGCAGAGGCTTTAACCCACTGAGCCACCCAGGCTCTCCTAATTTTCCTCTTCTTCATCCACTAACAGTGTTTTTACCTGTGTTACCACCTCTCCTGCTATGAAATTCCATTTTCCAGGCCTCTCTGGAAAAAAACAACTTTAAGTTCATCACTTTTTATTTGCTACTTTGCTTACCTGCCTTACTAGGAAATACTGATTTCCTTCCATAATATCTGACCCCATCTGGATGCTTTGTCTCCGTGATAACCTGGTTTTTCTGTGCATTTATGTTCCTTGGCTCCTCTCCCTGACTTTCCCACCAGAACCCTGGAGGTTCTCTCTCCATACTTCTGGTTTCATTTTGTTCTCAGTTCTCATAACTCTGAAAAGCTTCCTCTGTTCCCATGAATTAACCTCTTTGCCTTCTCTCATACATCCTAATTGGCTTCTCTTTTAATTCAGGCTAATGCCTGCTTTCTTCCTATGTATTTTACCCTTCTCATGGTGGCTAGCCTATGACTTCACATTTTGTGTGTGAGAATGGGAATCATCTTCTCTCCATCTTTATTTAAAATTTAGGTTCTTTTTCAGCTCAACACAACTACACATTTAAAATTTCTCCCTATCCTGGCATTACCTGATTACCTTGAATGTTTTCTACTTGCTGAGGTGTCTTCTTTTTTGGGGGGGGAGTGGGGTAGAGAGAGAATTTTAACTAGGCTCCACAGCGTGACACAAGGCTTAATATCACAACCTGAGATCATGACCTGAGCAAACATCACGAGTTAGATGATTAACTGACTGAGCCATCCAGGTGCCCCTGCGCTCTCTTCTTAAAGGTCATTTGATTAATAAGAAAATATCTTTTTTAACATGCTACATGATTTCCAACCCAAACCAGATCATAACTTAAGTCCACTTCAAGAGATTTCCTCCATGGTTTTGCTAATTCAGATTTTTCTTTAGTTATTAGATCTTATCACTGCATTTATTTTCCCTAAAGCTTTTGTTTTCACATTTTTTTTTTTTGGTAATTTAGTCAATCGTGCCCTGACACTGGCTGTGCCCATTTATTATTACTTTCCAGTTTCTAAAGTGATGGCAAACTGGAATTTCCACTAATTTTTTTTTTTAAGATTTTATTTATTTGTCAGATAGAGAGCCCAGGAGCGAGCACAGGCAGACAGAGAGGCAGGCAGAGGCAGAGGGAGAAGCAGGCTCCCTGCCGAGCAAGGAGCCCGATGTGGGACTCAATCCCAGGATGCTGGGATCATGACCTGAGCCGAAGGCAGCCGCTTAACCAACTGAGCTACCCAGGGGTCCCAAATTTCCACTAATTTTTTAAGACTTTGAGTCTGATTCTTTTTTTTTCTACTGAAGTTTAATTAACATACAGTGTTATACTCATTTTAGGTATACAATATAATGATTCAACAATTTTTTTTTAAGAAATTAATTTTTTTTAAGATTTTATTTATTTATTTGACAGACAGAGATCACAGGTAGGGAGAGAGGCAGGCAGAGAGAGGAGGAGGCAGGCTTCCTGCTGAGCAGAGAGCTGGATTCGGGGCTCGATCCCAGGACCCTGGGATCATGACCTGAGCCGAAGGCAGAGGCTTTAACCCACTGAGCCACCCAGGCGCCCCTGATTCAACAATTCTATATGTTTCTCTGCTTAGCAAGATAAGTTGCTCTTAACTCCCATATTTATTTAACCCATCCTCCCACCCACCTTCCTTCTGGCAATTATCAGTTTCTTCTCTGTATTTAAGAGTCTGCTTTTTTGTCTCTTTGCTTTGTTCACTTGTTTTTTTCCTTAAATTGAACATATGGGTAAAATCATAAGGTATTTGTCTTTCTCTGGCTGACATATTTCACTTAGTATTATACCATCTAGATCCTTTCATTTTGTTGCAAATGGCAAGATTTCCTTCTTTTTTATGGTTTAGTAATATTCCATTGTATGTGTACACCATATCTTTTTAATCTTTTTTTAAAAATTTCCCTTATTTTTTTTTAAAGATTTCCATTTATTCATTTGACAGATTGAGATCACAAGTAGGCAGAGAGGCAGGCAGAGAGAGAGAAGGGGAAGCAGGTTCCCTGCTGAGCAGAGAGCCCGATGCGGGGCTCGATCCCAGGACCTTGAGACCACGACCCGAGCCGAAGGCAGAGGATTTAACCAACTGAGCCACCCAGGCACCCCTCTTTTTAATCTTTTTTCCCCAAATTTTTATTTTAATTCTAGTTAGTTAACATGTAGCTTAATCCTGGTTTCAGGAGTAGAATTTAGTGATTCATCGCTTACATACAACACCCAGTGCTCATCATAAGTGCCCTCCTTAATACCTATCCCATTTAGGCCATCCCCCACCTCCCTCCCTCCACCAACCCTCAGTTTGTTCTCTGTGGTTAAGAGTCTCATGGTTTGCTTCTCTCTCTCTCTTTTTTTTTTTCCTTCCTATATGTTCCATGTATCTTCCTGTATGTTCATTTGTTTCTTAAATTCCACATATGAGTGAAATCCTATGATATTTGTTTTTTTCTGACTGACTTATTTCACTTAGCATAATATACTCCAGCTTCATCCATTTCATTGCAAAAGGCAAGATTTCATTCTTTTTGTTGGCTGAGTAATACTCCATTGTGTGTATGTCTATATATCACATCTTCTCTATCCATTCATCAGTCGGTGGACATTTGGGCTCTTTCCATATGTTAGCTATTGTTGATAATGCTGCATAAACATCAGGGTGCATGTGCCCCTTCAAATCTGTATTTTTGTGTCCTTTGGGTAAATACCTAGTAGTTCAGTTGTTATATCATAGGGTAGTTCTATTTTTTAAAAAATATTTTATTTATTTGAGAGAGCATGTGAGAGAGCACAAGTGGTGGAGAGGGAGAAGCAGGCTGCCCATCAAGCAGGGAGCCTAATGCAGGGCTCGATCCCAGGATCCTGGGATCATGACCTGAGCCGAAAGCAGCCGCTTAACCGACTGAGCCACCCAGGTGCCCTAGGGTAGTTCTATTTTTAAAAAAGAGCATGAATGGGGGAGGGGCAGAGGGAGAGGGATAAACAGACTTCCCTCTGAGTGTGGAGCCCAGAGTGGGGCTCGATCCCAGGACCCTGAGATCATGACCTGAGCCGAAGGCAGACACTTAATGGACTGAGCCACCCAGGCACCCCCAGGTAAAGGCAGTTTTATTTTTTTTTTTAATTTTTATTTATTTTATTTTTTTAAAAGATTTTATTTATTTATTTGACAGAGATCACAAGTAGGCAGGGAGGCAGGCAGAGACAGAGGGAAACAGGCTCCCCACTGAGCAGAGAGCCCGATGGGGGGCTCAATCCCATGACCCTGGGATCACGACCCGAGTGGAAGGCAGAGGCCACTGAGCCACCCAAATGTGCGCCCAATGTGAAGGCATTTGTAAAACAGTTTTATTCCAAGCTAAGATTATGAGAGATTACAGAATGATTCATTGTTCTTTTCTCTCTTAGAAATCAGGAATATTGATGATTCTCTGCAATGTCACTTGGAAAATCGAAGCAATCAGAACAGTGTGGAACAATGGTGTGAACATAATACATTTGCAAATATTCTTAATCAGAGTGAAAGTCATTTCCTGTTAAAGCAAAATTATATATTTGACTTATATGAAAAACCTTTAAAATCAAATTTAAGTTTTGAAAGCAGGGGTATAAACTATAACTCAAAGAACTCTGAGTTTAATGAAGATGCGAAATCCCTTCTTCATACTAACCATGAACAATTTTATAGTGTAATAAAACTTCCTGTAAGTGTAAAACCCATCAACAGTAATTCCCAGGTCATTAAACAGCAGAGAACTCACAACATGCAGAAAGCCTATGTATATGGTGACTGTGGGAAAGCCTTTGTCAAGGTGTCTCAGCTCATTGATCATCAGAGAGTTCATACTCGAGAGAAACCTCATGGATGCAGTCTGTGTGGGAGGGCATTCTCTAGAAAATCCAGGCTAACTGAACATCAGAGAATTCATACAGGACTGAAACATGAATGTACTGAATGTGACAAAACATTCCTCAAGAAATCACAGTTCAGTTTACACCAGAAAACTCACATGGGACAGAAGCCTTATCCATGTAGTGAATGTGGGAAAACGTTCATCAAGAAGTGTCGGCTTACTTATCATCAGCGAACTCATACAGGAGAGAAGCCCCATGCATGCAGTCTATGTGAGAAAGCCTTCTCTACAAAGTTCAGTCTCACCACACATCAGAAAACGCATACAGGAGAGAAACCTTATATATGCAGTGAATGTGGAAAAGGCTTCATCGAGAAGAGGCGTCTTGTTGCACACCAGCGAACTCATACTGGTGAGAAACCTTTTATATGCAATGAATGTGGGAAAGGTTTCACCTTGAAGAACAGTCTTATCACACATCAGCAAACTCATACAGAACAGAAATTGTATACGTGCAGTGAATGTGGAAAAGGCTTTTCAGTGAAGCACTGTCTGATCGTACATCAGCGATCGCATACAGGAGAGAAACCCTACACATGCAGTGAATGTGGAAAAGGCTTCACCTTGAAGAGTCCTCTCATCAGACATCAGCGAACACATACAGGAGAGAAGCCTTATGTGTGCAGTGTATGTGGGAAAGGCTTTACCATGAAGAGTGATCTCATTGTACATCAGCGAACTCATACTGCAGAGAAGCCATATATATGCAATGATTGCGGGAAAGGCTTCACTGTGAAGAACCGTCTGATTGTACATCAACGCACTCATACAGGAGAGAAACCTTATATATGCAGTGACTGTGGGAAAGGCTTTCCAGCAAAGATACGGCTGATTGGACATCAACGAACTCATACAGGAGAGAAGCCCTATATATGCAATGAATGTGGAAAAGGCTTCACAGAGAAGAGTCATCTCAACGTACATAGGCGCACTCATACAGGAGAGAAACCCTATATCTGTAACGAATGTGGCAAAGGCTTAACTGGGAAAAGCATGCTCATTGCCCATTTGCGAACTCATACTGGAGAGAAACCATATATATGCAACGAATGTGGAAAGGGCTTCACCATGAAGAGTACTCTGGGTATACATCAGCAAACTCATACTGGGGAGAAACCATACAAATGCAATGAATGTGATAAAGCCTTCAGGAAGAAGACCTGCCTCATACAACATCAGAGATTTCACACAGGAAAAACTTCCTTTGCGTGTCCTGAATGTGGAAAATTTTCTTTGCGTAAAAATGACCTCATTACCCATCAGAGAATTCACACAGGAGAGAAACCGTATGAATGCAGCGAATGTGGGAAAGCCTTCACTACAAAGTCAGGGCTCAATGTTCATCAAAGAAAACATACAGGAGAAAGGCCCTATGGATGCACTGATTGTGGGAAAACTTTTGCCCACTTGTCAATCCTTGTTAAACATAAGAGAATTCATAGATAGTCACTTTGGGATAACCTCTTGCCAGTTGTAGGCCCTCAAGATAATAGTGTGTCATGAAAATGACAGTGCAAAGAACGGTATTATCTTGAGTGATCAATTGTGTCATATTTTATGTCGATGAAAAAATTTACAAAACAACTCACAATCAGCCTTGATGAAAATGTTTTAGGACATTCTACATCTAAAAAGTGTAGACTGAAATAGATTCTATGAATGTGAAAGACGAGGAAAGCCTTCAGCGGGAAGTAGACCCTATCATGTGACCATCACAAATAATGAGTATTTCCAGTTGGCAGAAATGTAACTGTGGGAACACCTTTGCCCGGAAGTAAGACCTCAATAGATGTCAGTTCACATGAGACAAGTACTTCCTATGGCAACGAATATAGTAGGGCTTAAAGTAATATATTTGCCAGGAAATCCATACAGAAATAACTTAGGAACACATTCAATGTGGTAGACTTCAGCAAAATATCAGACAACTTAAAGAAGCCTTGAAGCCTTGGGGAAATGATGAATGAGAGCATTCTGTCACATCTAAACATAAGGGATAACACGCCTCACAAGCATTCAGAACAGGATACTTAAGCTATATTTGATTGCCTTGTCGTTAATTTTATACATTTTAAATAGTGGCAGTTACTCTCACCATGAATTAAATTTTAATATGTACAGTGCAGGGCTGTTCCATGCCTGTGTCATTATATAGTTAACTTTAGAATTTCTTTAGTTCCAAGTTTGTTATTACAGAATACTTGAAGTATTTCAAAATGAAGCAATATGTTCATTTCATGTTATAACAATATATTTGGATGTGTTTAACCAAGTTATAAGTACCATCAATTTTGAATTTGAAATAAGTTTAGAATCACAAACACTGGAATATTTCAGACATTTCCTAAATTTCCTTCAGCCAGCTACTTCCAAAGCTAACATTTTACATAACCAGAGTTCATTATCAAATAGAGGAAAGTGAAATTATAATGCTTTTAACCACAGGATTTATTTGGTCTCACCAGTTGTTTTGTTGTTTTTTTTTAAGATTTTGTTTATTTATTTGAGAGAGACATCACAAGCAGAAGGGAAGGGTAGAGGGAGAAGCAGACTCCCCACTGAGCAGGGAGCCTGATGTGGGACTTTCCTGGGATCATGACCTGAGCTGAAGGCAGAGGCTTAACCCACTGAGCCACCTAGGTGCCCTGATCTCACCAGTTCTAACATGTACTCATTTTTCTTTATATAGTTTTAAGAAACTATCACATGTGTAGGTTTGTGTAACCAACACCATAGAATGTTTTGTCAACACAAACTCCTTCATGCTACTCCTTCACAGGCAAATTTTCTGTGACCCTAACCCCTGGCATCAGAGATTCTATAAGTTTATCATTTATAGACTATGAGTAAGTAGCAGCACTTACTCTCTGAAGGTGGCTATTTGGCCTTGTGAGATAATAGAAAATATATACATTGGTCTCTACCTCTGGTTCCTGGCACACATTCCTAAAATCCTTGTAAATTACTAAGTGATGAGTGCACTAGGGGCTTTAAAAAAAAAAAGATGTTTGGGGCACCTGCATGGCTCAGTGGGTTAAAGCCTCTGCCTTCGGCTCGGGTCATGTTCCCGGGGTCCTGGGATTGAGCCACACATCGGGCTCTCTCCTCCACAGGGAGCCTGCTTCCTCCTCTCTCTCTCTCTCTCTCTCTGCCTCCCTTTCTGCCTACTTGTGATTTCTGTCAAATAAATAAACAAAATCTTTAAAAAAAACAAAAAAAAGATGTTATTTATTCATTTGACAGAGACCGCAAGCAGGTTGGGGGGGGGGAG
>ML111135.1:12358-42335 GCA_003697995.1 Taxidea taxus jeffersonii | reverse complement strand
CAGGACCCTGAGATCATGACCTGAGCCAAAGGCAGAGGCTTTAACCCACTGAGCCACCCAGGTGCCCCCCTCTTTTTAAAAAAATATTCATTTGACAGAGATCACAAGTAGGCAGAGAGGGGGGCGGGGGGAAGGAGCAGAGAGCCTGAAGGGGCATTTTTTATTCTAATGAAGCAACACTGGGTGGGCTCCTGTATGGCTTCTGGATTGGGACTGGTCACCAGAGAGACGGAGCCATAGTCAGAAGCTTAGAACTTCCAGCTGCGCTTCCTCTCCCCTCCCCTGCCCACCCCCAATCCTTCAGAAAAGGGAGAGAGCAATTGAGTTAACTGAACATTCTACCTGAGGAAGCCTCCATAAAACCCCCAATGGCAGGTGAATTTCCAGGTCGGTGAACACAGCCCTCCACGTTCCCAGCGCTGGGAGAGTGTGCGGAGAGCCCCGCACTCGGTCGCGGTCGCCCTCCGGGGAGCCCTCGCAGGCTGGGGGTCTGACTGGGTGTGGGTCCCGAGTGAGGGGCCTGGCCGGTGAAGCGGGAACGCGCGTGGGGACATTTGCCATATTTGGGGTTTTATTTGGGGCCAGTCACCAAGGAATGCGGGGGTGAGTTAAGGCGTAGGTTGAAAGGCCGATGGTCAGGGCCTGGGGCCTGTGTGTTAACTCAGCCTGGCTCCGCGACTGAAAACTAGGTGGCAGGCGCGGACCGGTGATCACTGCCCCTCGGCTACCTTAGGGATGTCACCCAGGGGTCCTGACCCGGAGCAGCAGCCTGCGGCGGTAGGAGCGGGAGTTTCCATGGACCAGAGCTCCTGGGGTGAATTTTAGATTGAATTTGAGGTCAGTGTTTTGGGGGAGTGCAGCGTTGGTCTGTGTTTGGGAGCATAGGAGTCTGGGAGTTTTGAGACCCATAGGCCTGGGCTAGTGGATGTTTTGAGGCTCAACCTTCAGATGGAAACATTTCCTTTCCATCTTTCAAGTCGCTTCTCAAGGTTCTACAATCCTGACTAAAGAGAGGATTTTTAACTTAACGGCCAAATATACCCTGATATTTACTTTCAGGTTTGACACAGGTAAAAGCAACCATTTCCCTAAAGTCTCTTCCTCAGTGAGAGCCATTTTGTTAAAAGAGATGTTTTAGATCATGTTTCCAAAACTCGGGGTCATCTACATTCAAGACTCTGCCTAGCTTCTAACACTCCTGTATGCTTTTGCATTTTCTCTAGCAATTATCAAGAATTCCTGTTGCTCCCCCTTATCAGCAGCATTTTATACTCAAAGTTTTTTGGATTTTGGCCAATTCCAATATCTGAGCCCTTGTATCACACAGCAGTTTTAATTTGTGATTTCCTAATACTGAATGATGTTGATCGTCTTTTCAAATGCTTGTTTGCCATCTGTCTTTGATCAAGCACCTGTTCAAGGTCTTTGCCCATTTTTAACACTGAGTTTTCTTATTGTTGACTTGTACAAATTCTGTGTTCTGGACACTAGTTCTTTATCAGATATATGACTTGTGTGATGAATGTATAGATTCTTTTTTTTTTTTTCCTTAGGGACATCTTTGTGTTCCAGCGTGGTGTGCTGAAGCCTGTCCTTTCTCCGTTGAGTAGCCTTTGTACCTTTGTCAAACAGCCGAGTGTGTTTTGTGTAGGTCTTTTTCTGGGATCTCCATTCTGTTCCACTGATCTATGAGTTTATCTTTTCAACAATGCTAGCAATACTAATACTAGTATGGGTTTATAAGTCTTGAAATCTATTGATGTAAGCACTGTATGTATGCTGGTTCTTTTTGGCCAGAATTGGTTTTGATATTTTTGGTGGAGAAAACTGGCAAACATATCTTTACTAGGAAACCAACATGAAGTCATCTTGATATTTGGTACCCCTACATATGATGTGATGAGAAAGGAACGTCCATTCTGAGTGTCTTCCCCAGAATGCATAACCCCTGTTTAATGAGGAAAACTTAGACCAACCCCCAAAATGGATAAATACAAAGTACCTGATCAGTGCTCCTCAAAATAATTGAGAGATGAAAAAGAAAAGACTAATGAATGGTCACAGATATGAGAAAATCAAGGAAACATGATTTCTAAATGCATTGTTGTATTCTTGGACAGAAAAAAGTAGTGGAAAACTTGTAAAATATGAATAAAATCTGTAATATAGTTGAGTATTATACAATTTTAATATAGTTGAGTATTATACAAATAATACATGTCAGGGGTACAGGCCTGTGATTCATCAGTCTTACACACTTCACAGCACTCACCATACACATACCCTCCCCGGCGTCCATCACCCGGCCACTGAATCCCTTCCACCCCCTACTCTAGCAACCCTCAGTTTGTTCCCTGAGATTAAGAGTCTCTTATGGTTTGTCCCTCTCTGGTTTTGTCTTGTTTCATTTTTCCCCTCCCTTCCCTTATGATCCTCTGTCTTGATTCTCATATTCCTCATATCAGAGAGGATATGATAATTGTCTTTCTCTTATTGACTTATTTCACTTAGCATAATACCCTCTAGTTCCATCCACATCATTGCAAATGGCAAGATTTCATTTTTGATTGCTGCATAATATTCCATTTATACAATGTTTTCTTAATTTGATAAAGGTACCATAATTCTATAAAGTGTCACATGAGAGGAAGATGAATAAGGCACATGTGAACTCTTTGTAGTATTTTTATTTATTTATTTAAAATTTAAAAAAGATTTTATTTATTTATTTGTTAGAGAGAGAGAGAGCAAGCACAGGCAGACAGAGTGGCAGGCAGAGGCAGAGGGAGAAGCAGGCTCCCCGCTGAGCAAGGAGCTGGATGTGGGACTTGATCCCAGGACGCTGGGATCATGACCTGAGCTGAAGGCAGCCGCTTAACCAACTGAGCCACCCAGGTGTCCCCTATGTGGTGTCTTTAAAGAAAAAATCATGCCCTATTCATTTTGTAGTATGATACAGCAATTCATTTTTTAAATTTAATTTCTTTTCAGTGTAACAGAATTCATTGTTTATGCACCACACCCAGTGCTCCATGCAAGACATGCCCTCCATAATACCCACCACCTGGCTCCCCCAACCTCTCACCCCCCCGCCCCTTCAAAACCCTCAGATTGTTTTTCAGAGTCCATAGTCTCTCATGGTTCATCTCCCCCTCCAATTTCCCTCAACTCCCTTCTCCTCTCCATCTCCCCATGTCCTCTGTGTTATTCCTTATGCTCCACAAGTAAGTGAAACCATATGATAATGGACTCTCTCTGCTTGACTTATTTCACTCAGCATAATCTCTTCCAGTCCTGTCCATGTTGATACAAAAGTTGGGGATTCATCCTTTCTGATGGAGGCATCATACAGCATAGTGTATATGGAACACATCTTCCTTATCCGTTCGTCTGTTGAAGGGCATCTTGGTTCTTTCCACAGTTTGGTGACCGTGGCCATTGCTGCTATGAACACTGGGGTACAGGTGGACCTTCTTTTCACTACATCTGTATCTTTGGGGTAAATACCCAGTAGTGCAATTGCAGGGCCATAGGGAAGCTCTATTTGTAATTTCTTAAGGAATCTCCACACTGTTCTCCAAATTGTACAGCAATTCATTTTAACAGGTTTATTGTCAAAATGTACATATAACATTTGCCATTAGTGAGTGTACAACTCAATGACATTTACTACGTTTATAGACTGGTGCCACCATCACCACAATCCAATTTTTAGAAATTTTCATGATCACCAAAAGTAACTGGATGGTTGTTTTGTTACTGTTGAATTTTGACAGTTTTTAAAAAGATTTTATTTGTCAGAGAGTGCACAAGCAGGGGTAATAGCATGTAGAGGGAGAAGCAGGCTCCTCACTGAGCAAGGAACTTGATGCGGGACTCAATCCCAGGACCCTGAGATCACGACCTGAGCTGAAGGCAGAGGCTTAATCTACTGAGCCACCCAGGCATCCTGACACTTCTTTATATATTCTGAATACAAGTCCTTTATGAGATGTATAATGTGGTAATATTTTCTCCCAATCTCTGGCTCTACTTTTCACTTCTTAAATACTGTGCTTAGAAAGTACAAATGTTTAGGGACGCCTGGGTGGCTCAGTTGGTTGAGCGGCTGCCTTCAGCTCAGGTCATGATCCCAGCGTCCTGGGATCGAGTCCCACATCGGGCTCCTTGCTTGGCAGGGAGCCTGCTTCTCCCTCTGCCTGCCACTCTGTCTGCCTGTGCTTGCTCGCTCTCTCTAACAAATAAATAAATAAATAAAATCTTAAAAAAAAAAAAGGAAGTACAGATGTTTAAAAGAAAAAAAAGTACAGATGTTTAATTTTTATTTATTATTATTATTTTAAAGATTTTATTTATTGGACAGACAGAGATCACAAGTAGGCAGAGAGGCAGGCAGAGAGAGGGAGAAGCAGGCTCCCCACTGAGCAGAGAGCCCGATGCGGGGCTCGATCCCAGGACCCCGGGATCATGACCCGAGACGAAGGCAGAGGCTTTAACCCACTGAGCCACCCAGGCGCCCCTTTATTATTATTTTTTAAGTAGACTCCATGCCCAGTGTAGCGTCTGAACTCATGACTTCGAGATCAAGAGTCACATGCTCTACAGACTGAGCCAGCCAGATACCTGATATATATTTTGTATATATTTGTATTTTAACTATGTCCAACATAATACTTTTTCTTTTATGGCTCATTACTGTCTTGTCTCAGAACTTCTAGCTAATTTATTTGGTTTAGGAACATTATCTCCAGTTTGCCTTTCTAAATTTCATACTGTTAACCCTTACATTTAGGTCTGAGAAATATCTTTAGTTAATTTTTAAAAAAAGATTTTATTTATTTATTTGAGAGAGAGAGACAGAGTGAGACAGCATGAGAGGGGAGGTCAGAGGGAGAAGCAGACTCCCCATGGAGCTGGGAGCCTGATGTGGGACTCGATCCCATGACTCCGGGATCGTGACCTGAGCCGAAGGCAGTTGCTTAACCAACTGAGCCAGCCAGGCGCCCTCTTTAGTTAATTTTTGTATATGGTTAGAGTTAAGGGTCCTAATTTATTTTTTTACAAATATAAATACAATTATCCCAGCATTGTTTGTTGAAAAAACTAATTCTTTTGAATCGTCTTGGTACTTTGGGAGAATAGCTATTGACCTTAATATTTTTGGACTGTCTGTTGTGGTTGTACCTTTCTCATTGGATCCAGACTCTTGTTGGCCTCACTTTAGTGGCCTTTCCCTGAGGCCCCAATCCCGGTCCCAATATAGGTTCCTCTCAGGTGTTCTTTTCCTTAGTTGATGATGGCCAGTCTCATACCCACGAGGGAAAGAAGCACAAAATCATTCACCTTTAGCCCAGAAGGCTGACCTCCACCGTTTCAGTAAGAATCAAGTATGTGCTGGTTGCTACATTCTTACAGGGCCTCATGGCTGCCTGTAAATCTCACCCATAGTTAACACCAAACTGAACAAACCAGCGAAATCTTGCAAATGCAGTTTTAGGAGCAGAAATTCGAAGAAAACATTCATGATCTAACACTCCTGGCATGTCCCCTCCTCCTAAGCATATAATAGTCTCATACAGCAAAAGTGCAGTTCTTTCCGCGGAGGGGTCCAGTCCCCGAGCTACTAAAATAAGCTAAGTTGCCCCGCGGTACCTCGCAGGAATTCTTCCCTGACTGATGTGCTCAGCAGTCCCGCAACGACACTGTTCTAGTTGCCCACAATCTTTCTGTTCTGAAGAGCCGCTTCCTGCAAGCGATTTTTCACCAAAAGCTTTCCGCGGGTGTCCCTTTACCGGATGTATTACTTTCTCTCTCCAGAAGGTCCCTCTCTGCTGCGGTATCCACACCTGAACCTCCACTGACTGTTCTGAAACTTCCTTTATTTAAAGTACTGAGTGGATAATATACACCCTGACCTTGTTACTTCCTGTCCAGCCCGCGAACACGATTTAGCCCACACCATTTTTGCCTCCAAGAGCTTGAGTCTCTAGAAATCTACCCATTTCCCGCCCCAGCCGAAGTTGAGGACGAGATAGGAACGGCTTTTCAGGACCTCGGCCAGCCGGGTCCTGTGGCCGCAAACCCGCCCCTTTGACTCGTGTACGTCAGGTGCCCCAACATGGCCGCCCCCACAACCACAACGATTGGGCGCGGACATATTGCCTCCCCGGAACTAACGCCAAGCCGCTGTTCGCCATTCTTCAAAGGCTTCAGGTCCTCCTCGGCCGCCATAGGCTGACGAGCAGTTGGGGCGACGTTCCCAGGAGTAGAAGCAGTTCGCGGAAGTGTTACGTTTAAGACTCTCGTTTTGGTCTGGAGAAAATCAGGTCAGTGTGTGCTTTTATTCCTTGAAGATTCTCTGGTCTTTGTTTTCTGTTTTGTCCCTTAGGAGGTTTGTTTCTCACAGGATGACATGACGTCCCCAGGGTAGAAGTGGAATAGGGTGAGCCTGGGGAATTATTGGCGGGGATCGATTGGGCCGAGCACGAAAGTGGAGGCATTTGAGAGGAACGAGCTGGGAGTCTGTGACTCACCGCCCCGTGGTTAGGGTACTTTTGGGGTCAGTAAGTCGGCTGAGGGTCTGTAGAGCTCAGCGACTGTGTCCGGGCTGTCGAGAGGTTGGGGTTCTGCAGATCCGCCCGCTTGTCGGTGGTGCAGGCGATGCGGATCATTTGCGGTGATCCCAGTGTCCGGTTCCAGTTGGGGGTTTAATTTGGGGCTCAGTGATGTTGGGGCCCGGGTGGATGCTCGTAACATTGGGGTGTCTGGCCCGGGTTTCGGATTAATAAGGGGGTGTGTAATCAGTGTCTGCTGCAGAGAGATGCATGTGAGGGCTGCCGCTTTGGACGCCAAGGACCCGGGGCTGGAGTTTCGATTGAGGTTCCAGCCTCGGCTGCTGGAACAGAAGGCTGCAGAGCTCAGAAGAATAGTTCGAAACCCTCTGTTTTTTGTTTATTTGTTTTTAAAAGTCTTTTGTCCAGAGGTTGATTAACTGCAGACGGAGGGATTCACCCGCCACCCCTCTCCCCCGTCTGTTAGGAGTCGTCAGTGGCTGCTTTCCCGCGGAAAAGGAAGAATGGAGTCCTTGTGCAGGGGATCTTAAAGTTGGAAATGTGTGGTATCTAGCCCTTTGCAGAAAGTGTTTGTCAACGCCTGCACTCACCTCTTAATACCTAACAGCGGCGAACACTGTTGCTTCCTTTCCCGACATACATTCACACTTTACTCTTTGCTGAAAGAATCTCCATTTTGTTTAGTAACCGTCCTTCTTGCAAGGTGACCCACATCTCGGTTTATTAGTTAAGTACTGGTTGGTCCTATTCAGTCATGGTGCTTCCAGTTCCCATTGCTAATGACTGGATTTCTGTGAAATGAGTTAGTATATTATATGGTGCAGTTCTAGCCAAATATGTAAAAATCTGCTTAGTGGTTTCTGGGGGAGCCTTTTCTCTTTTATGTAAGCAATTCCTTGAATCTCTTTTTCCATGTCCATGATGATATTGTCTGAGTATAACCTTAATTTTCATTCCAGTTAACAATGTTTATAATTTATTCTTAGCTCAGTGTATTGGGTCTACTCAGCAATTAGGTGGTAGTGGACATACCTATGTGTCCAGTTGCTTACCCATAAAATTCACCTGCTCTGTTGTCTGGAGTTAACATGTTTCCAGGAGGGTTAGACAATAAAATTTATGAATTTATCCAGGATTTGAAACTTATGACCGAACAATGTTCATAGTATTTTTTCAAGACAAAAAAGTCTATTTTACCTGAGTTATCCGTTTCACTACAAATGGGTATGTTTTATTGGTACTTTTTAAAGAACAGGCTTTTGGTGTTGTTGAGTACTTCTATTTATTTGTTAGTTTAAAAGATCTACCAGTTGATCTGTATAAAAGTAATGTATATTTATATAAAGCCATCACCGCCCATGTCAAGAATCAGAATGCTGCTAGCACCCAGTGGTGCGCTGTGAGTCTCCTTCCAACTATATTGCATTCTCACACCCAAAGGTAATTACCATCCTGCTGTCAATATCAGCCCTTTAAGGCTTTTCTTTATAGTTTTTTTTTTAAAGATTTTATTTATTTGACAGAGAGAGAGATCACAAGTAGGCAGAGAGGCAGGCAGAGAGAGAGGAGGAAGCAGGCTCCTTGCCAAGCAGAGAGCCCGATGTGGGGCTCGATCCCAGGGCCCTGAGATCATGCCCTGAGTTGAAGGCAGAAGCTTAACCCACTGAGCCACCCAGGTGCCCTGTATAGTTTTATGATATTAGAAAATCATTCCTAATCATATTTTATTTAGTTGTGTCTGTTTCTGCGTCAGTGTAATTATACTTCATGCATCTTTAAATGTGAGGCTGCTTTTGCTCAATATTTTTAAGAATGATTCATGTTTCTGCAAATAGATGTATTTGTGTTTGCTCTGCAACAAGAGTCAGGCATATTCTGTGAATACACAGGAAATATTTTAGGATTTGCTGCCATAGGAAGTCTGTCACATACTCTTCCTTGTTTTTGTAGTACAGTCTTTAAAAACATGGAAATGATGCAAGGGCGATCATTCTTAGCTTCAAATTGTGTAGTAGTTGTAGTTTCTACGTAGCATTACATATTTTGAGTATATGGCAGGTTTTCCTACTATTAAACGTATTCATTGCAGTTTGGATTGTTAGGAAGAACGCTGCTGTGAAAACTCCTGTGTTCTGGTTCACATGTGCCCTTATTTTGGTGTGAAGGGTGGTGTAGCTTAGATGTGTATCTCAGAGTGCAATTGCTGTGTCTCAGGGTGTGTTTAACTTCAACCGAAACAGGCGATGCCAGAATGTTTTCCAGAGCGGTTGTACCATTTAGTTTTTGCAGTAGAATATCATTTGCTTTATGTTATAGTTTATGTAGCCTCTTTAAATATCTTTCCATACCCTAATGTTGTTGAGAGATTTTCCTATATTCTTAAAAATATATTTATTTGAGGGGCGCCTGGGTGGCTCAGTCGTTAAGGGTCTACCTTTGGCTCAGGTCATGATCCCAGAGTCCTGGGATCGGGCCCGCATCAGGCTCCTTGATCGGCGGGAAGCCTGCTTCTCCCTCTCCCACTCCCCCTGCTGTGTTCCCTCTCTCGCTGTGTCTCCTTCTGTCAAATAAATAAAATCTTCTAAAAATTTGCATATTTCGTTAACATTGGTAGCTGTCCTCTACAGTGATTTTTGTATATGATGTGGGGTGAGATTCAGCCATCTCCTTGTCCCCTCCACTCCAGAGTGGATATCTCATTGTCCCGGCATCATTTTTTAAAAAGACAAGCTTAGGGGTGCCAGGGTGGCTCAGTCAGTTAAGCCTCTGCCTTCAGCTAATCTTTTGTTCTTGAATTTTCCATGCCATTGTTTCAGACATGTAACCTATAATAGCTTGTTAAATTTTAAATTTTAATCCAGTCAGACTATTTTGAGACATTTGTGTTTAACTTACTGAAAGCCTTGTTTTGTTTATACTTCATATAATTCTTAGTGTGTTTTGTTAAAGAACAGTCATCAAAGTGCGCTGTAGTACCCCACTTGTTCTTAGTTCCCCCCCTTTTTTGCCTTGTTTTGGATGAATCTGTCATTATATTCCCCCTTCTGTCAGCACGAAAATTACATACATTAAGACAATTGTTAGTTTTCATCATGACCCTAGAGATAACATACAGCATGGAGCCTTCCTTTTTCAAATTCTTATTAATACTTTTACACTCTTCTCCAGTGATACAGGAATCTGAGACATCTCATTTACCACTCTCCAATTCTGTACTTATGTCTTTATCTATTTAAAACTTCCTGAGCTCTCATGAATAATACATAACTTGCAAGGCAGTGCCTCTGATTTGCCCAGTACACTGAAGTGCTTGTGCTCACCGACTGTACAAAAGCTCTGGAGAGGTACCTGAACCTGGTTTAAAGGAAAACAGTGCCCTGATCGTCCCCTTCTGTGTGCTCTGTCTTATAAAAGCGATCTGCGTGAGATTCCCTTTCTCCTGAGCCACGGTGCTGGGGCAGATCTCATTTTCCTCATCAGTGTCACACTCACCCCACTTACATGTCACAGAACGGAGGAAAACTTAGTGCATTTAGACCCCCGGGCTTTACTGGTCAGAAGGAATCTTCTGGGCCAGCAAATAAAGGGATGCTTAGCAGTACCGTGTGCTCAGGTGCCGTGACAGGGTCTGGACCAGAGGAAATGCGCCCCTCAGACTCCCTTGTCTCCTCAGCCCACAGGTCCTGATGCCCCAGGAGCCAAAGGATCATGTGAAGGAGGAAGAAGTTACACGATGTGGTGTCAGTTTTTATGGGGGCACACCTGACGGAGACTGAGATTTCTGAAGAGAAACTAGACATAGATCCAGAAGACACAAAGCCCGAGTTTTCCCACTGCCAGCTGTTGCAGAGGCCAGAAAAAATGATCCAGGCCCAGGTGACTTTTGGTTTGTTTTATTCTTTCCTTTGTTCCCCAATAGAATTGTAGAGGCCTATAAAAAATCAGCTGCATTCATCTGAAAAGCATACATATATCTTTTCCCTATCATATACATATGGATGGTGTTTCTAGGTTAACAGGAAGATTGAACTTTTACATGTTATAGAAGCTTCTCATTGGATGAATGGATGGATGACTGGGCACAATTACAGAATATTTAATTAGGCATTTGCTTCTTCCACAGTGCTTCAAAATAAGCCCCCCCCCCAGATATTTAGATACAGTCTATAGAGTGGAAATAAGCAGACACATTTTAACATTTCTGCTGTATCATCAAAAGGACATCACTTCATTAGAGAACACTGTTATTACAGGAATCCCTGACATTTGATGATGTGGCTGTGGACTTCACGTGGGACGAGTGGCAGCTCCTGGCCCCTGCCCAGAAGGACCTGTACCGGGACGTGATGTTGGAGAACTATAGGAACCTGGTGTCATTGGGTGAGAACGGCTCCCCAGTGTCACTTGGAGGGTCCCCATCAGTGACCTTTCCTTTCTTAGCTTCTTAAAGCTCTGTGGTGTCTGTGTTGTTCTGCAGTGAGATTCTCAGTCCGCTCCTTGGCTCCAGACGCATGGGTATATTCTCCCTTCTGAGTGCAAGCCACTACTTTGTACATGTGTGTGGTATACAATGACATATATATGTATCGCACATACATGTGAAACAAATGTATTTTTGGTCTTCATCCCAAATTTTGGCACAGAGCTCCTGTAACAGTTGTGATTTCCCAAGTTATAAGAGGATAATAAAATGGGTGTCTTTTGTTACTTAAATAACAAGACCCTTTCAAGCACATTTGAGTTTATGTTAATGAGGTGATTTTTGGAAAGCAACTGTATAACCGAAGGATGGAGTCTGGTTGCCAGGGGAACCAAGCATCATTACAGGGTTGGAACTCTGAGTTCCATCTCACCTCTGGGGAGCAGAGAAGAGCTGGAGTTTGAATCAGTCACCAGAGGCTAATGATTTAACTTAATTAATCATGTCTGCTTAATAATGTCTCCATAAAACCCGAAAAGGACAGTTTTTTGAGAACTTTTGAATTGGTGAACTAAAGGAGGTCGGGGGAAAGTGCTCAGGGAGGCCACGGAAGCTCCACACCCCTTCCCACATACCTGGTACTTGCGGACCTCTTACACTGGCTGTGCCTGAGTTTATAGCAAACCAGCAATGTGATAAGGAAACTTCCTGATTCTGTGAGTTGCTCCAGCAAATTAACTGATTCTGAAGAGGGGTCATGGGAACCTCTGCTGCATACATATTCTATTAGAAGCCCAGGAAATAATTTGGACTTGCGACTGGGGAAGTCTCAGGGAATGGGAGGGGGTGTGCAGTCTTGTGGGAGTGAACCCCTACCTTGCGGGTCTGAAGCCATCACGAGATGGAGAATGTCAGATCTACATTGTTGGACACCCAGTCAGTGTCCCTTGGTGTCACGGAATTCCTTGGTGTGTGAAAACCGCCCATATGAGATGTCAGAAATACTGTAGAAGAGTATCAACAGTAGAGGAGACGCACAGTGCAGGAAGGTTTTCCTCTATGGTGTGAAAATTGTTTTGTCCTTAACGATAACATTCGATGGTCTTCCCAGACCCCAAGCCTGAAGCTTAGTCTTTTATCTTCTGTCATTTCCCATGAACAGGTTTTCACACTGGCAAACCAGATGTGCTCTCCAAGTTGGATCCAGGAGAACCAACACGGACAGGAGAAGATGACATCCCCTGTCGTACCCTTTCAGGTGAGTCATTATACCATTCAGGTGAGAACCCCGAGGGGCCAGGACGGGGGCAGGCTGTGGAAATCATACTCTGGTTTGTCCGATAAGAGGCACAGCTGCGAGAGGTAGGCAGTGCCTTCGTGCATCTCTCTCTCGATGTATGACCTCTTTTTCTTCATAGGAATTGAGAGAAAAATGTACGTTTTACCTCTTCAGGGATCTCTTCCATTTTTATTTTCTGTACATCTTATTTTTTTTGCTTATTTGCATTGTTCTCTTTTTCTTAGGATTCACAGATCTTTCTCTTCTTCATACTCTTCTACCTTCCTTGCCATAAGAGTCCACTGCCCAGAGGCCCCTCCCCAAACAGAAAACTTTGAATTCCTCACTGTCTTCTAACTGCTGCACCTTTTTGTCCCACTGGTAATGTTGATTTTCCTTCCTAACCTTGTCTAAATCCTGGATGCTGTGTCCCCAAAGTAAACTGGTCTTCACTGGGCCCTTGTCCTCACTTTGAGGTCCTCCAAAGTTTCTGTTTTCCATTTTCTCATCTGGTCTCCTAACTTTCAAACTTTTCTTTCTTTCTTTCCCTTCCTTCCTTCCTCTCTGTCTTTCTTTGTTTTTCTTTCTTTAAGCTTTAATTTATTTAAGCTTTATTTAATTAAGTAATCTCTACACCCAATGTGGGACTCCCACTCACAGCCTGAGATCAAGAGTCGCATGCTTCTCTGACCGAACCAGCTAAGCAACTCAAACTTTCTTTATTCTAATAAGCTAAGCTTCTTCTATTCCTTGCAGGAGACTCTCAAACTGACATATCCTGAAAATGATCCACCAGACTTCAGTCCTGTATCATTCACTCACCCGTTGGCAACTCTCCCGAGTTCCCAATAAGTGCAAGGAACTCTCATCATCTTCCCTCCCAGAAAATTCCTATAAGCTTAGGTTCTCTATACTCCTGTGCATCTTACATCCTGGCCATCCAGACATTAACTCAGATGTTCCCTGTATGCACAGCTCTCATCTTTAAAGGAGTCTCTTCTTCATGAATTTGAGCTTAAAAAATATTTTCGCATTCTCCAGTCTCCATTCTAACCTAAGCCAGATCATAACTCATACCTCCTTTAATTCCTCTATGTATTTACTAATTTTGAACTTTCTTCTCGTTCCTTGTAGGTGTTGAACTGTTGTGTTCATTTCTCTGAAACTTTTATTTTTTTCCATCATATTCTGCTGACATTAAGTCCCAGTTCTCCATAACGTATTATCTTGCTTACACAAATACAGAGTTTTGTCATCTCTCTTACACTCTCAAAACTGTGTTCTGTACATGTGATTGCTTCCTTCCTTCACTCCTTTAAAAATCATTTGTGATAGCACTGTATGCTTGAGGATACAGTGGACATGCATACAAGTACACCAAGAGCTTTCATTCTGGGAGGTTTAAAAAATTAATCAAAATAAACAAATAAATAATGTGTCCAGAAGGTTAAAAGTACTGTGATAAAAATTTAGTCACTATAACAGAACAGTAGGGGCTTGGTCTTCTCTTTAGGAATGGAACTTACAAGGTGCCTTAGGGCCAGAGGTGAGGGAGGTGAGCAGGCTGCTGGATTGGGAGTGTTCCAAGCAGAGGGCAAAGCAAACTTAAAAGCCCAAAGCAGGAATGTGTTTGAGGAACATCAAGGAGCTGTGTGGGCAGAGTGGAGTGTGCTGTCGGGAACATGATGGAAATAAGGTCCAAGAGGCCATAACAGCAGGGGGAAGGGAGAGTAAGATCATTCAAGTAATCCATTTCAAGGAATCATGATTTTGTTTCTAATAAGATGAGAAAACATGAGCAGTTCTTGAGTACTGGGATGACATGAACTAATTCCGTTTCCAGAGAACCCCTCTGGTTGTTGTACAGACAGTAGACAGTGGTGGGCAGAGGGGCCATATAGGAGGCTGTTGCACCACATGATGGCAGATTGGTTGCGTTCCGCATGGGTGGAGGGGAAGTGTTGGTCACGTTCTGGATGTGGTCATCACAGAGGGCAGGTGAGATTCGACATTGAAGTAAATATGGCCTTTGTGAGAGGAAGGAATGGATGGAGGTGGAAGGCAGGGCTCTGGGCGTGAAAACAGCTGTAAGTGACATTAAAACAGCGTGACTGAACAATGAGCGCTTGGCCTTGCCCGTGATTTGAGGTATAGGAAATCCTTGTTAAGGTTATGTTTGAGCAGGTAGATGAGTAAGCTGAGTAGGCTTCCTGGGTAAGGAATGTTCCACAGTAAAACTGGAAAGCTCAAAGTAAAACTGGAAGACTGGAAAGCTCCTGAGGCAGGAGTGTGGTCTGCCGAATTTAGGAAGAGTAGACAGAGCAAGACTGGAGAGGTCAGCAGGGTGGTGGCTGGGGGGTGGGGTAGCAGGTCCCATACGAGCCTTTGAGGGACATGGTAAGACCTTGATTTTATTCCTCATGAGACAAGAAAACATTAGGGAGTTTCGAGCAGAGGAAGCTTGACGCGATATAATTTATATTTGGAAGGATCACCTTGGCTATTGTCTAGAAAGCTGACAGGAGCTAGCCGGCAGGAACAGGAAAGCCAAGCAGGAGGCTGCTGCTGTAGAACAAGAAAGTGACTGGCTTCCACGAAGGTGGGAGGCATTAGGTGTTGGTCCAGTTCTGGTTATGATTATGAAGAGGGCAGGAGGGACTGATCATGGAGGGAGAAACTATGTGTGAGTGAGACACAGATGACAGGAGGTGCTGAGTCCTGTCCTGGTTAGAAGAGTAGAGGCACCATTCACTGTGCCAGAGGGGCGATGTGGAGGAGGAGATTCAGGACGGGAGATCAGGAGTTCCCTTTTGGACGTTGTAGGTTACATGTTGTTTGGAGCCCAGCGTGTATCATAATTGTTGCTCCCCAAGGCAGACCTTGACAACGAATCCTCCAGGGAGGCCTGTCTTCCTCCTTAGTGTCACCTGATTTCCTGCATCTCTCTCCATCTCCATTGCTCCTTCACACCACTTTCCACAGCTGCAGCTGTCTTCCTGTGTCCTTTAACCAAACTGCAGTGTAGGCCCTCTGAACACGAGGACTCTGAGTGTGTCCCCAGCATGAGTACCGTGTCCTGCACACAGTAGTCCTCAGTACAGATTTGTGACGTGACTGAGTCTGTTTCTGGCCAGTTTGGGTGACCAGCAGACCGACCTGTGGTCTGCTGCTCATGGGAAATCGTGTGTATCTCATAGGCGCTGCGTGTTTTGCAAGGCCTCATTTAGAAATCAGCCAAATCTGTATTTATTTATTGTGAATGATCCAACCTTGTTTTTACACTAACTATCTTTTGGGTTATTTATATTGTTTTAGCAGATGTGCAAGGAACATTAAACATGTATCGATACTAATTTCGTAGAGTCACCACTAAATAGACATATGACATCAAGGGAGTCTTTTAGTTGTGTTTTGTCCAAAGCAAGATGATAAATGAATTCCTTATTCTTTTCCTTTCTAGGAATCTGGAAACTTGATGACTATTTGCCAGAGCACTTACAAACTGAAATCATGGAGAATAGCGTAGAACGATGGCACAAACAGAGAACATTCAAAAGTAATGTTCATCAGAGCACAGCTCGTTCCGTGTTAAGGCAAAATCACGATATGTTTGACTTACATGGAAAAACTACAAAACCAAACTTAGCTTTACTTCACCAGAGCGGTAGCTGTGAAATAAAGAACCCGGCAGATCTTCCTGGAGATGGGAAATCCTTTCTGCATGCTAATAATGAACAATTTCATCCTAGAATTAAATTCCCTGATAGCAGAAAACTCATCAGTACTAAGCCCCAATTCATCAAGCATCAGAAAACACAAAAAATAGACAAGCCTCATGTATGCAGTGAATGTGGGAAAGCCTTCATCAAGAAGTCCTGGCTCACTGATCACCAGATCATTCATACAGGAGAGAAACCCCACAGGTGTAGTCTGTGTGGGAAGGCATTCTCCAGAAAGTTCATGCTCACTGAACACCAGAGAACACATACAGGAGAAAAACCTTATGAATGCTCTGAATGTGGCAAAGCCTTCCTCAAGAAGTCACGGCTCAATATACATCAGAAAACACACACAGGAGAGAAACCCTATATATGCAGTGAATGTGGGAAAGGCTTCATCCAGAAGGGAAATCTCATTGTGCATCAGCGCATCCATACTGGAGAGAAACCCTATATATGCAGTGAGTGTGGGAAAGGCTTCATCCAGAAGACATGTCTCATAGCACATCAAAGATTTCACACAGGAAAGACCCCCTTTGTGTGCAGTGATTGTGGAAAATCCTGTTCCCAGAAGTCAGGTCTCATTAAACATCAAAGAATCCACACGGGAGAGAAACCCTTTGAATGCAGTGACTGTGGGAAAGCCTTTACCACAAAGCAAAAGCTCATCGTCCATCAAAGAACTCACACGGGCGAAAGACCCTATATCTGCAGTGAGTGTGGGAAAGCTTTTGCCTACATGTCTTGCCTTGTTAAACATAAGAGAATACACACAAGAGAGAAATGTGGAGACTCAGTCAAAGTGGAAAATCCTCCCTCAGAGAATCACAGCTTATCACAGACTGGTGGTGCCACGCAGGGGAAAGACCTTATCAATACCCTGACTGTGCAGGTGCCTTCTGTGGCTTGTCAGGCGCCACTGAACATCAGCGGGCTCTTAGCAAATAGGAATGTGGTCATAGTGGGACAGCCTGCAGCCAGATGTGCGCCCTCAGGAGACAACAGAGGATTTGCACAGGACAGAAACCTCATGAACGCAGTGAATGTGGTCATGCCCTCCGTGGTCAATTACGTCTTATTTTATGTCGCAGAAAACCAGTAGGAGAAAGCTCAGAGACCTATGCAGAGAAGGGTTGAGCAAAAATTTCTAGGTCATAGTATGGCTGAGAAGTATATACTGAGAGGAACTGTATGAATCCTGAGGCTGGGAAAGTTTGAGCTCATCCTATTAAAAATATGCCTTGAAACAGAGGCATAATCTGATGTCAGCCCAAATACAGACTCCTCAGTTGCGGTATGTGTCTGTTAAAGGAATGGAGGAATATTGAGTTCAATAAGTGGAGGAAATAAGTTCCGTCAGGGCCAACCTTGGGTACGCAGGATATGGGGCGTGTGTGTATCGATTCAGTTTCTGCGGGCCAAGGGGAGGGATTATTTGGAAACTGGGATGTCTGCTGTGAACTCTTGGAAGGTTATTTTATACAGAGGCACTTGTGAAACAGCAGCCTTAGAATGAATGAGTCAGTTCATTCATTTACGGAGTATTTGTTAAATACTCCCTTTGTGCTGGGTCCTGTTTGAGGAGGTGAGGATTCAGCGGTGACCAAAACAGAAAAAGGCCATGGTCTCCTGGGAGAGAGCACTGAGGTACCTGGATTATCTTTAAGTGGTACATGTACACCAGCTAATCCAGTAAGAGGATGTAAATATCTATTCTACGTGAAACAGATACCGTCTTGGTTCCTTCTGGTGGCTGTAAGAGCACACTGTAGCCTGGATGGCTCATAAAAAGAGAAATTTATTTAAAAGAAAAAGAAGTGCAGAGTTCCTATATAATGAAAATTTCACATATGAGAAGTCTTGAGTAAATAATGAAAGAAAAAAGTTATTTCTGTTTTGGAAGCTGCAAGGTCAAAGATAAAGGTGCTGGGAGATTTGGTCTGTTGGAGGTCTGCTTCCTGGCTCAGGAAGGCCTTCATCTCACTGTGTCCTCGCACAGGGGAAGGGAAGAGCCATTCTCTGGGATGTCCTACCAGGGCACTAATCCCACTCACGTGTGTTCCACCATCATGACCTAATCACCTCTCAAGGGCCCACTTCTTAATACCATCATTTCTGGGATTAGGAGTCAGTATATGAATTTGGGTAGGGGTGGGGGGATACAAACAGTCCAGACAAGATAGTGGAGTACAGAAGTCCCCTCTTATGTGTGGGGTATATGTTCTGAGACCCCCAGTGGATGCCTGAAGCTAGGCTAGCACCGAACCCTATATACGGTATGTTTTTTTCTTATACAGGCACACCTCTGGTAAAGTCGAATTTATAAATTAATCATAGTTAAGAATTAACACCAAAACCAATAATAAAATAGGACAAGTATAACAATACCCTGTAATAAAAGTTATGGGAATGTGGTCTCTCAAAACATTTTACTGTCCTGTACTCGTGATATGAAGTGATGTGGAGGATTTGCGACTTAGGGTTAGGCCACTGCTGCTGTCAGGAGGATCATCTGCTTCCAGACTGCCTTTGACCTCAGGTAACGAACCCCTGAAAGTGAAGCCATGGATAAGGGGTGACACTGTTTGGTTCTAGGGGTTATGATAATTTCTTGTTCAAAGGGTGTATTACTTCAGTGGAGGGCAAGGACTCAATGGATTTTAAAGCACCCTAGGATATAAGTTGTTTTTTTTTTTAAACGTCCATGTCTTCCGAAGTAGATTAAACATTCCTTGACATTTTGATTTTGCTAATTTTTAAAGTTTTAAAAACAAAATAAAAAATGAGTTCCTCAGTTGTGCAAAACCAAATTCCAGTGCTCAGTAGCCATCTGGGACTAGTGGCTACTCCTCCGGACAGCACAGTGAGGCAAATTTTGTGGCTTCACCATATGGCTGAAAAGCACCAACTGAGAGAAATCTGTCATCACTTCCAGAATGTTATCTTGGAGCGTATTGGTTTGCATGGTTTTATATTTCCGAGCACAGAAAAATTAAGGCAAATATGTTGGTCCTGGAAAGTAAATAAATTAGCCAATGGACTGGTCAGAATGTTTTGTCATTGAAGGAAGCAGTAAGTCATTCGGAAGCAGTTCTAAAGAATACAGACGTCTCCTTCCAAACTGTGTGTGATTAGAGACTCAGTAACTGAATATAAACCAGGCAAGAACAGAAAAAAGAGGTCCTCAGAATAAGAAAGAGGACAAGAGTCTTTGTTTCTAAGATTGGAGAATATACGAAATGGAAGATGAGGTCCCTAAGGGAAGTCATGGAGAAGAACCTTTGTATTTGTCCCCAGAACCATCACCCTTGAGAGCTGCCACCGAATCAAGGATTCCAGCTGCCCTGTTCGCTGCTGAGTTGAGACATGTGCTTTCTCCTCATGATTCCTTCTCCCTCTTCTGGGAGTGGGGCTCTTGGCCTCTCACTACTGAGTACTTTCCCCCAATCTCATGAATACCCCATAGTTATCCACCTACCTGAGTCACAAACGATTCTCTCAGAGGAAAAGCCACTTCCCGTCCTGAGCCTGTCTGAGCATTCAATCTGAAAGGCCCGGTTCCTGGTATTCGTTCCTTCAGCTACATTTTGAAGCTCCCGGAGGCAACATTACTGAACAAAATGGGCAACAGCACAGCCTTTATGGGCCTTACAGTCTAGTGAGGGGGAGACAGTGGGTTACCTAATCTTAGGAAGCGATAAATACTGTGAAGAAAAAGCCTAGTAATACTGCGAATTGACAGTAATGGATAGGCTGCGATAGGACAGGCTCTTCTCCGCCTGCCCCCCGCACGCCCATGGGCTTTTCTGGATATAATTTGAGCCAAGATGGAAGTAGTGAGGGGAATCACCCATCGTAGTATTTGCAATCACAGACCAGTTTATGATTATTTCTAATGATTATGAGAGGCCTCTTGTGTCAGATCCTCGGAGACACTTAAAAGAATGCAAACTCCTAAGTCGCCCCCCATGCGTCCTAAAGCAGAATCTCTTGAGGCTGGAGTCTAGGACATGGGCCTGACGAACACCTCATTTTCAGCACTCTTTACCCTAAAAACGGAATTACTGCCCACCACCACCCTCCCAGTATAACTGGATGGATTCACGTGCTGCCTTTCTCATCGGCTCCAGGTTTGTTGGCCTTGATTTTGGTTGCCTTTTTTGGCCTTGTTGGCCTTGAGTTTGGTGGCCTTTTCCCCAGGCCTTGATTTGGGTGGCCTTGTTGGCTTTTTCCAAGGCTCCAATCCCAATTTAGGTTGTTCCAGCTGCTCTTTCCCTCTGGTGGGTAATGGCCACCCCTCCCGCTCTGCCAGTTTCTGGGAATCTTCTGTTCTTAAAAATTGCTTTCACAAGCAAAAATTACTTGGGGTGCCTGGGTGGCTCAGTTGGTTAAGTGGCAGTCTCTAGAGTTCTGTTCTGGTCGGTATCTCAGACTCCTAGGGTCATCCCTGCCTCTAGCTCCACTCTCTGGGGAGTCTGCTTGAAATTCTCTCTCTACCCCTCCCCTGGCTCTCTCTCAAACAATATCAATCTTAAAAAAAAATAAAAACAGTACCCAAATTTTTATGGTTCATAATTTTTAAAAAAATATTTATTTTAGAGAGAGAGCCCAAGTGAGGGAGAGTGCGTGGGGCCCGGGGGCAGAGGGAAAGGGAGGATCTAAAGCGACTCCCCACTGAGTGTGGAGCCTGACTGGGCTCAGTCTCACAACCCAGAGATCAGGACCTGAGCCAAAATCCAGTCAGTGCTCAACTGACTAAGACACCCATGTACTCCTTATAAAGAGAATTTTAAAGAAGGATTCTTACATTCGAATTTATAGATCAAGGAGAATGACAAATTTAAATTGTATAGGTAGTTCTAAATTACCTTGAAAAAAAGATGCGCAGATTATACCCTCCACTACCCCCATCTCTTTGCCTGCATAAAATAATGGCTAGTATTTCTTAAGTGTGTTTATTTTACTTGGAAATGATGCCAAACAAGTCAGTGGCCTATCTGATCACTTGATCACTCTCCCGTGCCCGGGTATTTTGGGGAAACACTTGGGTATATCTGAAGCCTCACCCATCTCCTTTCCCTGCTGGATGTGGCGCCCTAGACAGGCCCCCGAGGGCATCTATTTTCGCAGCCCCGCCCTCCACCATTCGCCCCGCCCTTTCTAGGGTCTCCGACCCACCTAATACACAGCTGCGCTAGCGTTCTCACCTCCACTCCACCCCATTCTCATCTCACCAGGACTGGAAGTCTCCCGTATTTCGTCCACGGTCTGACCGCCTCGGCTCCCACACACCTCGTAGGCGGTCGAAGGCTCCCGGGTCTTCCCCACCCAGCGGAACCGCACTCCCCGCAAAGATGGCCGCCCCCACGGTGTTCCTCAGTAACGGCTCCCGGCGCCGCCACCGTCCCAAAAGGCTAACTGGAAAAACCACAGGGCGACGCGGGCCTTGGCCAGGATCCGCCTCCGCAAACTTCTTCATCACAGCGCCGGAGCCAACGAGAAGGCGGAAAAGGCCAGAAGACACCCCAAAATCGACTTCAGCGTCTCCGTTCGGCGCCCTCCGTTCGCGGCCCCCGCTACGGTCTCTCGGGCGCAGATCGCTGCGGGGGGCGTGGTCACGTACGTCACAGAGCCGCCCCCGCGTCCAGAACGCGACTTCCCAGCGCGGCGAGGTTGAGGACGCGCCGGACGCGTCTCTGGCGACCGCTAGGGGCGCCGGGACCGCGTTATTTGGGAAGTGAGTTCAGGCTCTGGTAGCGGCAGGCGGAGTCTACCGAAGTTCGGCGTCAGGGGGCCGTCTCCGGAGTGAGGCCCCTGAGGACAGCAAACTGCCTTTTTGGGGACTTGTTTTGGTTCGGTCTCCGGGGAAATCTGGGCTCTAGTAATCGGCCCTTCCGGGGTCCGTGTTTTTAAGCTTTTCAAGAAGTCAATGGCCGAGGGCCCGACTGTGTGCGTCGGTGTCGGCGTGAGCGATTCTACTTGCCGGGCGTGGTGAGGAAGAGCCGGAACCGTAGAGGCGTGCATCAGGTGTGTATCAGGCTCACGCTTCCTTGCGGGGCTCAGACGCGGAGAAACCTGGGGTGACGGGTGTGAGCGAAGGCGTTTCTGGTCAAGATTTCAGACTTAAGGGGGGCCTGGTGGTTAAGTGTCCGCCTTGGCTCAGGCCGTTGTCCCCAGGACCCGGGGATGAGCCCGAGGTAGGTCACCCTGCTCAGCGGGAAGACAGTGTCTCTGGTTTTTTAAAAAAATATTTTATTTATTTATTTGACAGACAGAGATCACAAGTAGGCAGAGAGGCAGAAGCAGGGTCCCCGCTGAGCAGAGAGCCCGATGCGGGGCTCGATCCCAGGACCCTGGGATCATGACCTGAGCCGAAGGCAGAGGCTTTAACCCGCTGAGCCACCCAGGCACCCCTGGTTCTTTTCTTTGCTTGTTGGGAGTTCCTAGTCATTCTGTCAAGGGGTGGATGAAGGAATGAACAGAGCCCAAAATATCAGCCACGACCCAAGCAAGGTGCACCCTAGCCAAATCTGGAGTGGTCGGAAGTCACCACTGAAAAATAAAGCCAAAATGAGACACAAGAATAAAATTTAAAAATTAAAAAAGAAAAGAAAAACACCGGGGAGACTATAATCTCTCAGGGTGGATGAAGCAGGGTGTTCCAGTTGTTCTTGGTGAATTTGGGTCTGTGTGTTAGAGGACACTACATCCCGAAATTACAAGGAAAGTAAAGCATCTATAACATATTGAGTAGAGTGAAAAAAGGGGTAAAATGAAGCATATTATCTAAAAAAAAAGATAAGAAAAGGAGAATTTTATCTGAAAAATAAACAAGTTGTGAGGCAGCACCTGGAGCTCAATATACTATTTTCCCGTGACATTGGGATTTTACAGCATTGCAGGAGCCATAGGGCTGCGGTCCACCTGTTCTTCCAGGAGGTCCTCTCCCGCTGTTTCTTAGGTAACCTGGCTGGAGCAGTTTCCCCACGCACTGTGGGGAGGATGGGCTCCGTGGAAACCCATGTTCTGTGTGGCTTTTGTTTCCTGGAGGCTTTTTGCGCCTCTTCAGAGGATCAGCAAAAATGGCCGCACCCAAACCTCTGGCCCAGAGCAGAAAATTCACGGTCTGCCCTCTTCAATAAACCCTCCAGGACAAAGTCTCCATTTCTCTAGGGGCCCCTGGAAACTGCAGCCTCCCAGGGTGCATGCCCCCCGCAGCTTTTCCAAAGATAGTCCCAGGGGCCCAGGAATGCCACTATCCCTTGTGACTGTAAAAGTACAAGTGGCCGCAGGCTCATGTGTGCACCCGAAGCTTCTGGATCATGTCTGGCTGCTGCTCTGATGTCCTTTCCAGGCCGCTGATGCCCTGCGAGTTTTTGCCTGGTCGGGCACAGGTTCCAGACTTTTTCAGGCTGCTCGCGGAGTGTGCGGTTATCCACCCCAGGGCTCATGGTTTAGCGCAATGGAAACCAAGAGTCCCTTCCTGAGCCCACTGACCATACCCCGCTTCCTGGCTCCACTGCCTGGGGACTCCACCGGTTCAGGCACCCCGTTTTTCACTCTGTGGCTCCTCGTCTCCCGAGAGCACAATGCCCTACTAGAATTATGCCTTTTCATTTCCAGAGCCCCTTTCAGAGAGAGAGTCTCTCAACTAGAACAGATTTCCAAGGGTTCTGATTTTGCACTCGTGTTCTATCAGTTTCTAGTAGCCAGCTTCTGGAGGCTCGCTCCCCCTGTTTATCTTCCAGTATCTCGCCCAAGATTCCCCACGTCCTACCTTGCAAAAAGGTGTTGCTCTTCTGCTTGTAGAGATCCAGATGTGTATTCTTATGTCTCAGGGTGATTTCGTTGGGTGTTAGATTTCGGGACCTGTTGAAACGGGATCCCCTACTCTTGCATCATCTTTCCTACCCTCAGCTTTGCCTTTTAATGGTCAGCTTTACTATTTGCATTTGCTGTCTCAACCCAGTACTGTCTCTCACTGCACTTTAAATCTTGCTTTTTTTTTTTTATCATTTGTTTCCTTTTAGTTTACTTTATAATTCCTGCTGCATAGGCTATGCATTTTAGCTTTTGTTGTATGCAGTGATTTAGAAGATCACCTTGTTTATAATCTTGGAAATTCCCTTTAAGTTCTTCAGAGATATTCTTGAGTTTATGTTATTTTAATTAGCAAAATGGCTTGTTTTTAGGTAGTCTTTTTTTTTTAAGTTTTTTTTTTTTAAAGGTTTTATTTATTTATTAGTGAGAGAGAGAGAGAGAGCGAGCACAGGCAGACAGAGAGGCAGGCAGAGGCAGAGGGAGAAGCAGGCTCCCTGCCAAGCAAGGAGCCCGATGTGGGACTCGATCCCAGGACGCTGGGATCATGACCTGAGCCGAAGGCAGCCGCTTAACCGACTGAGCCACCCAGGCGTCCCTTTAGGTAGTCTTTTTACTCTTTATTCTAGTTTCCTTTGTTTTAAAATAGGAATAATTGAGGATGAAATAAAATGCTCTATATTGCTTATTAACTTATACATTATTTCCCTCCAGTTTTACTAGAAATTGTTATTGCTAAAAGGCACTGTGACCTATTGGATACCTGTGGTTCTGTATCTCTATCCATGTTTTAACTATTACAAAGGCTGTGTGTCAGAAAAGTAGTGGTTTTTGTGACTCATTTAATTATTGCTAAGAAATCCCTTAGCAAGTATATAGACTAACTGGGATTAAAACCAGGCATATTTCCCCTCAATTCTTAGGTGATTTCCAGTGTACTCCTTGGGTAAAACTCATAATGACTAGCAAGTTGATCTACCCTCAGGTAACCCCAGAACATGCTTTTAGAGGAAATATTGAGAGTATCTCAGAAGTGATCATTGTGTTTTCAGGTTTTCTCAGCATCTTGGTATATATGTGCTCAGAGGCCACCAGGATCCTCCTGCCTGCTCCATTCAGCTTTTGGCCTAGCAGCACTGGTTAGAACCTACGGATGTGCCATTTTGGTTGAGCACTCAGAAGTGATCATCATTACTGTTCCACCTAAAGTGAATTGGCTCCTCAATCCATAGTTCCCAGCTCCCCGTGAATGATAAATGAAGTGAGGAGGAGAGGTGTCATAGGACTAGGAATTCATCTTTTCCGAAGATGCACTTGACTGGAGACCACCTACTGCAGATTTGGACACAGAAAAATTGTCACTGGAAAGAATAGATGCAGAAGTTGCTTGCCTTTATCAGAAGAACAGCAAAATATGAACTAGTCCTAGGTCTTCATATTCTAACAGTCTCCCACTTTCTGTTCTTGGCTTTTCTGTTCTCCATTTTCTGTTCTTGACTTTTATTGTAACTCCCTCAGTAACTTCTTCCCTCTGAAAGTTGATGGTATCGGTTCTATGCTGGTGTTTCCCAAATTGACAATCGTCACATTTGGCCTGTAGCCCCATATTTGCTTGCCTTCAGGATACCTCCCCTGTGATATTCTTCTTTCATTATAAAGATCAGAAATGGAAACTATCTTTACACCCCAATAATTCCTTATTTACTTCCCCTTTATTTAAAAAAAATTAAAAAATATTTTATTTATTCAGAGAGAGAAAGAGTGCGCACAAGCCTGGGGAGGCACAGAAGGAAAGGGAGAGAGAGAATCTCAAGCAGACACTATGTGCTGCATGTGGAGCCCAATGTGGGGCTTGATCCCATGACCCTGAGATCATGACCTGTGCCAAAATCAACCGACTGAGTAACCCAGGTGCCCCATTCCTTCCTCTTGTATACTAGCTGTTCTTATGCCATTTATCCTGTAGCCTGGCTATGGTTAATTCCCCTCTAAACTATATTTTTCAGGCCAGTTTTAGATTTACAGAAAAAAAATTTGCATAGATGATAGGAAGAGTTCCCATATATCCCACATCCAGTTTCTAGTTAACATTTGACTTTAAGGTGGTACATTTGTTACATCCAGTTAACATCTAACATTAATGTGTTACATTTGTTTCAGTGAATGAGCTAATATTGTTACATTATCATTAAAGTCTATATTACTGTTTTACCTACTGTGCCTTTTCTTTTCTAGGATTCCACCTGGAATATCACATTGTATTCGATCAGTGTGGGAAAGTCTTCTCTCAGAAGTCATATCTCATTGTACCTCAGTGAAATCACTTTGTGGTGAAACTCTTCACACGCAGCAAGTTTAGGAAAACTTTCTCCTAGCAAGCTACCTCACTAAACATTCCACACATAGCGGCTGCGTGTGAGTCTCACGTGCCCATATCGGGTGAGAAATCCTGTGAACTCAGAGACTGTGGAAGATGCTTTGCTCAGGAATGTACCTAATTACCTATCAGAGAACTCAACTTGGGGAGAAGCACTATGAATGGGGCGGGTGTAGGAAAACCTTTGCCCGGAAGTCATGTCTCATCAGACATCGGAGAATTCACCCAGGTAAGAAATACTGCTTTAGGGTGGCCAGTGACACTGAAAGCAAAGAACTGCGCAAGTGGTGCGATGAGCAGGAGAGAGTTTATTCACTCTGCAAGGGAGGAGAGGGGCCAGATGTCTAGCAGAATGTTGGCCCTGAGTTTCTGTCAGGCTGGGGTTTGTAAGGATGTGAGAGGGTTGCAGCTGTACCCATGGAGGGGATACCAGAGGGGGAAGAAGTCAATTCTTGGCCCGCTACAGCAGGAGGTGGCAGGTTTTTCACAGGGCTCTGTCCAGGGCTCATCTAGGATGTGAGTTGTAGGTTGTGGTTGTGGTAGTGAAGAGGATGTTTTGTAGTTGAGGTCTACTTTCTGAGAATGTAGGGCACCATGACCTAGAAAAACGGAGTTAGGGTCAAATGCTCATGTTCTCGTGTGCTCCTGGCTGCCTATCCCTATATTCCTTGGCTTCCTTCCTTTCTATCAGCTTATTTTTTAGATCACTAATTCATTCTTCTGCCTCATTTAGTCTGGCTGTTAGAGTATCCAGTTTATTTTATTTTATTTTTATTTCTTTTGTTAGATTAGTCACCATACCGTACATCATTAGTTTTTGATACAGTGTTCCATGATTCAGTGTTTGCCTGTAACACCCAGTGCTCCCTGCAGTCCATTTAGAGTACATCTCATTCATACCTTTTTGAATTCCTGCTTCCTATTCTTCTGGAAAGAGGAATTCTTTCCCCTTTCCTTACCACTTCTGGTATACCCAGAAATGAAATTGCTGGATCATACAGTAATTTTATGTTTAATTTTGTGAGGGGCTGCCATACTATTTTCTACAGCAGATGCACAATTTTACATCTCCACCGGAAATGCTCAAGTGTTGCAATTTCTCTACATTCTCACAAAAATTTTTTGTTTTTATAGTAGCCATTCTAATGGGTGTGACTCATTGTGGTTTTAATTTGCATTTCCCAGATGACTAATGGCACTGAGCATCTTTTCATGTGCTTCTTGCCATCTGTATATTTTCTTTCTTTTTTTTTTTAAAGATTTTATTTATTTATTTGTCAGAGAGATAGAGAGTACAGGCAGGAACTCAGGCAGAGGGAGAAGCAGGCTCCCCACAGAGCAAGGAGCCCGATGTGGGACTCGATCCCAGAACGCCGGGATCATGGCCCGAGCCGAAGGCAGCCGCTTAATCGACTGAGCCACCCAGGCATCCCCCATCTGTATATTTTCTTCACAGAAATGTCTACTTAATCCTTATCCATTTTCAAATTGTGTTTGTGTCTTGTTGAGATATAAGAGTTCTTTGTATTCCAGACACTACCATCTTATCAGATATATGATTGGTAAGTGTTTTCTCCTGCATACTGTCTGTCACTCTCCTGATAGTGTTTTTTGATGTGCTAATGTTTCAGTTATAATGAAATCTGATTTATATATTTTTTCACCTGTTGGTTGTGCTTTTATAGTTATGTCTAAGGAACCATGATCAAATCCAAGGTCATCAAGATGGACCCTTTAAGGTTCATAGATTTATTCTTATATTTTATCATGTTTGCCCATCATCTCTCCATTGCCATTATTCCCTTTTGCAATTACATCCTATATACCTTTTCCACCCAGATCCTAATAACTCCCTTACCCTTACTTTCCCTGCACATTTTGTCTCCTTGTAATCCTAAGCCTGGCCTTGCAGTTTAACTCCTAAGCAACATTTGATACCTTTTGCCTTTTATCCCCCTGCGTTATCTCATTCTCCGCACTCCCTATATCCCAAACCTCTGGGTCCTCCCATCACCCCCTCTTATCCTATTCTCTCACTTTCTGTTTGCTGTCCTCTTTTTTTTTTTTTTAAAGATTTTATTTATTTATTTGACAGACAGAGATCACAAGTAAGCAGAGAGGCAGGCAGAGAGGGAGGGAAGCAGGCTCCCTGCCGAGCAGAGAGCCCGATGCGGGGCTTGATCCCAGGACCCTGGGATCATGACCTGAGCTTTAACCTACTGGCTCCAGTGAGCCACCCAGGCACCCCTGTGTGCTGTCTTCTTATGCTGCTGAATCACATACCCACACACTGTCACCTTCCAAAGGCTGCAGTGTTAAACAATTGCCACTGATTGTTTATGATGAATGCCCAAATGTAGGAGTGTGTGCACAGAGCAAGCTCAGAGTCAGATCAAATAGAGAAAAGCCACGAGAATATATTTCCAGTAAGCTGGCAGATAGGTTAAATGGTGAAAATTCTCTGGGGTTGAGTTTTGGGGAGTTCCAGAAGCATTCTTGCCCCCTCCTGTGGCTGCTAGGTTGCTGATTTTCACCGTCACCGTAGTTTCAGGGTGGTTGGTTTTCAAGGCTACTGTGGAGCTGGAGAGATCGGGATGGGGTAGGGACAAGTTACAACTGAACAAGGCTCACTGTGGTTTGACATATGAACTTAATCAGCAGCTCAGCAGGGGAGGAATGACTTGCCTCCAACCACGGCCTCTCAGCTGGGTCAGGACAGCACACCCAAAATTTTCCCACTGTCCCTATTGTTCAACCTATCTGATTCCAACCTTGCAGGACCAATTTGATCTCTCTTCCCCTCTGGACATCCATTTATTTCACTTCCTTTATCTCATCATATAAACATTATCCTTGGGGTGACTCTGTCTGTTGTACACATGACCCAGATATCAGCGGGGTCTATCTGTATCCTAGCAGAGATCTCTTTTATTGTACTAGTTCCACAGCCTTGAAAGGCTAAAGATTTCCCAGAAATTTGTCCTTATTTCTGGGAGCTTACACTATCAGGATCTCCTATGTTCTCACCTCAGCCTTCCCCATAAAATTAGACAATGCTGTGTATAAGGTCAGAGGTCAAACTGAGGCTCCAGTGTACATTCTCAAAAGAATCCATTCACGCGTAAAAATCTCCATGAACTATATGGATTTTAAAAAGACATTGTTTAAAAAAAAAAGGCATTGTAAGAATGACAGAGAGAAGGTACCAGGGCACTCTAGGGCAAAGACTTGGTATCCTCTTATAATAGTTGTTTTTCTTCTGTTGTCCATTGCTGCTCTGCCTATGAGCCCTTTTGAATCGTCACCCTGTTCCTCTGCAGTGTCCCCACCTACTGGTCCTGCTCTCCTGTCTGCCATGTAGCTAGACTGCCCAAACAACTTACCCTCCTTCTCTACTTGAACAGAAATCCATTGGCCCTCTCCTGTCTCCATCCTAATCTGAATACCTAAATTTATTTTGATTTAGAGAATAGGTGAGCTTTTGCTTTAGTACAAACCAACTTTCTTTTTTATTAAGTTCAGTTAGCCAATATATAGTACATCATTTGTTTTTAATGTAGTGTTCAGTGATTCATTAGTTGTGTATAACACCCAGAGCTCATCACATAATCCAACTTCTAAAGAGATCTATCTGTCATCTGTCTATCTAATCTATCATCTATTTCCTGTCATCTGTGTGTCTATCTCTGAATATGTTTGTTTTGTTTTTATTTTTTCAAAGGATTTATTTATTTATTTATTTTTAATTTTTTTTTTTTTTTAATTTATTAGTTAGAGAGAGAGAGCGAGCAC
>ML111135.1:0-12258 GCA_003697995.1 Taxidea taxus jeffersonii | reverse complement strand
CTGGGATCATGACCTGAGCCGAAGGCAGCTGCTTAACCAACTGAGCCACCCAGGCGTCCCTATTTATTTATTTTAGAGAGAGCAAGCTGGGGGAGGGCACAGAAGGCAGCATGAACATCCTGATTGCAACAGTTTCCTTGGTCCCCTTGCTTGTCCAACCTTATTCCAAGCATGGGGCTGCAGGGAGGCCCAGAGGAATGCTACACATGCAGCTGGCTTTCATCACACTCAAGGAAGCCCAAGTACAGGAAAATGGAGTCTTTTAAAGGGGACTGCCAGCACACCTGCTGTTCTCTCTGCTCCTGAGGAAAACATTGTCTTTTTTCCCTGAATAGTAAATAAGTCAGTCTAGTATTCCAGAGCTCTTTTCTTTTCTTTTAAATTTTTAAATTAACATATAGTATATTATTAGCCCCAGGGGTACAGGTCTGTGAATCGCCAGGTTTACATACTTCACAGCACTCACCATGGCACATACCTTCCCCAGTGTCCATAACCCAACCACCATCTCCCTACCCCTCTCCCCCAGGCAATCCTCAGTTTGTTTTGTGACATTAAGAGTCTCTCTCTTTTTTTTTTTAAGATTTTATTTATTTATTAGTTAGAGAGAGAGAGAGAGCGCCAGCACAGGTAGACAGAGAGGCAGGCAGAGGCAGAGGGAGGAGCAGGCTCCCCGCAGAGCAAGGAGCCTGATGTGGGACTCGATCCCAGGACGCTGGGATCATGACCTGAGCCGAAGGCAGCCGCTTAACCAACTGAGCCACCCAGGCGTCCTGACATTAAGAGTCTCTTATGGTTTGTCTCCCTCCCCATCCCATCTTGTTTCATTTATTCCAAGGCTCTTTTCTTCTGTTTCCTTTTCTTTCAAAGATTTATTTATTTATTTGAGAGAGAGACAGAGAGGGTGAGAGAAAGCATGAGGACAGGGGGAGGGGCAGAGAGAGAGGGAGAGCGAAAATCTCAAGCAAACTCCTCCCTTACATGGAGCCTAACATGGAACTTTATCTCACGATCCTGAGATCAAGACCTGAGCCAAAACCACGAGGTGGATGCTTAACTGACTGTGCAACCCAGGTGCCCCACAAGGTTCTTTTCTTTTTTTTTTTTTTTAAGATTTTATTTATTTATTTGACATACAGAAATCACAAGTAGGCAGAGAGGCAGGCAGAGAGGAGGAAGCAGGAGGAAGGGTAATTGGATGATGGGCATTAAGGAGGGCACTAATGTAATGAGCATAGGATATGTGCAACTGATGAATCACTAAATTTTACCCCGGAAATTAATAATACACTATATTTTAACTAAATTGAATTCAAATGAGGAATTTTTTAAAAGGACTATTATCAATAAGATACTATGTATCTGGATGAGGCTACCCTGATTTATTCACCTCAGCTGTGCCCACGTAGTCCCGACATTCAGGCATCTGAGGAAATCCTGAATACCTGTAGGTTCCACCTTAGAAGGATACATAGCTTCTCTCTAAGATTCTGTGTTAACTTTTTGAGTCTAATGAGAATAAACAATTGGAAATTGCACAAAAGCATACAATTTACATTTTTGTTAAAAGATTTTTATTTATTTGGCAGAGAGAGAGAGAGATCACAAGTAGGCAGAGAGGCAGGCAGAGAGAGAGGAGGAAGCAGGCCACCCGATGAGCAGAGAGCCTGACTCGGGGCTCGATCCCAGGACCCCTGGATCATGACCTGAGCTGAAGGCAGAGGCTTTAACCCACTGAGCCACCCAGGGGCCCCCAATTTACATTTTTCTGGTGAGAATAGGGGATTTTGTGTTTCTTATCCTCACAAAGCAGACCCTAGTTACCGTAGAGTCTCGGCTCATGAGTAGAAAGGGGCTGACTGCTGGAAAACACATAGAACTTAGGTCAGAGGTCTTCACTAACCACCAGGTGGGATTATAAATAAAAACAGCACCAAGATGAAAGATGGAAGAGAGGAAGGAAAAAGACACAAAGGTGGTCACCAGGGCAAGGGTGCTCTGAGTGGCTCTGGACTCAGCGGAGGATCTGGGGGAGACATTATTAGGCCTGTGAATGTGTTGGACCCGCTGCCTGTGCCTGTGCAGGAAGAAGACCATGGAGCTGCTGGCCCAGATTGTGAGCGCACAGAATGAAACTTCAGGGAATACTACCAGTGCTATAAAAATTAACCCTGAAGTTGTCTCATAACTGGAAGTAGAACAAACTCCAAAGTCCTTCTTCTTAGTGATGTTTCTGCTGCTCTGTTTCTCTGATACATACAGCACATACATATGCATGATAAAATTTACCATTATGTGCATGATCCAGCAGAGGGAAATGGAGAAGCTGACATACTCTGGGGCTTTGACTTTAAAATCCTTCCAACAGGAGCTCATGGGGCTGATCATGATGTTCTGGAAGATACTCAAGAGGCAGAGATTGCTGACGCACACTCCCCTGCCCACTCTGTGGACGTACAAAAGAAGTCGGCATCCCAAATCATGGTAGAAATATTTCAACCCAAAAGCTGCCAGTGTCTGGGGAACTCCTTTTGATAGCATCAGCAAGGAGTTGGCTATAATCAGGTGTTTGAGAAGCAAATCTGTGGGTCTCAATCTGCCTTCAGTGTAGTAATGGCAGAGATAGTGGTAAAGAAGAGAGAAATTACCCAGGATTCCAACTATCGTCTGTGATAAGTATATCATTGCTATTGCCAAGTCCCTAGAAGCCATTCTGTCATTCAGCACGTTTTCCTCTAAATGATAGCAACACGCATTCCTGTGAACAAAAAGGCTCATTGAAGACTGAGATATGAAGAGTAACTTTGATGGTTTGTTCCTGCGGGATTGCCAAAGACTTTGAGAGGTAGGAGGAGATGGAGAGAAGAACCAGGATCTTCCCTGGAAAAGTCAGCACTAAAGATGAGGTGGTTTCACCTGGATGAAGCAATGATAAGTGACAGCAAGTGGAGAGAACGCTTCATACAACATTTTCAGAAAACTGAAATTGTTACCCACAATGGAAAAAACATACAACCTCAGTCATTACCTATAGCATGGGGCAAATCAGTTCTGAATATGTCACTGATTTAAACATTACGGGTAAACTATGAAGTCTGTCATTTCTGGGGCTGAGAGAAATGGTTAGAGATGCAGAAGAGGCAGGAGGTGCCATTGGACACACCCTGCCTAGATTTTGAGGCTAGAAGACAAAATTACATTCCAAATCGCGAAGAAATATGTTGCACCTAAAGTCTGTCTTTGTCTTGTGGATACCTTTAAGGAGAATGATCAGGAAGTGGGTGTAAAACAGGTGCTTAAGAATCAGCACTGTGGACCTGGATCTGTAATGAGTGTGGAAAAGAAAGAGAGGATGGTAAGGAAGAGAGAAAGTGCCTGGAATCCCTAGGTGGTCTGTGATAAGTAGACCATTCCTATTGCAAAATGTTTCGGCCCCATTCTGTCAGTTCCCAGGGATTGGTCATCATCTTGAGAACCTGAGGGGCCTTCCTGAGCACATGTGTGAACCATATTAATCATATCAGATCCAGTATTTTCACTGAGAAATAATTAAAGTTTTTTTTTTTTTGGTTATTGTTAAGAAGCTTCCCAGAGTGGAAGTTGTAATATTGAAATAGCACTTACTCTGCATGAATCAGTGCTGTAGCTGTACTTCTGGTAATTTTATAGGTCTTCATAACTGCACGAGGTATGCACTGGCATTGCATCATTTTCATTGTAAAGAGAAGTTTGCTGCAAAGAAGTTGAGAGAACTGTGTAAGTTCACAGGCTGGTTTGGGGCAGAGTGGGGACCAGAAGCTGGCTAGGCTGTTGGCAAAGACCTTTCTCTGACCACTGGGCTCCACTAACAAACCATGTCAGCTGTGATTTCGCATAATTCACCTCTCTATTTAGTTTAGTGCTCAGACCTTGCTATTTTACATTTTAGATAGTTTATTTTAGAATTTGGTTTATAACAAGTTTCCATTTCTATTTAAATATTTATTATATAGGTCATTATGAAATATGAATGAAGTTTTAGAGATCTGAATACAATACAGATACACTATTTACAGTGTAATATGAAAGTCACCTGCCCCTGCAGAAGTTGGATTTTATCAACATAAGATTGTCTCAACGTTACCTTGGCAGCAGAAAGCCTTGTTTGTTGTCCTGCTGGAAGATACAGTGGACATTATTGAACAATGTCATTTTGTCCCGAATCCTGATACATGAAACACTAATCTGTGCTAAAATACTGTAGGCCAGAAACCAGATAATTACTAATTTCACATCATAAACTCCTCAGGCTACTAATACATGGGTTAAGTGTAGTGATTAGCTATGGAGTAAGATCTGGGCAATGCATTAAAATACAGGAGATTATATAACATGGGATGTTATGGGAGAATGTGAAATCTTAAGCACATGAGAAGTTGAAATCATAGTGTAATGTGTAGTGACCTTGTGATTGAGGATAGAATATTATTAAACCAAAGAGAGTAACACATGTCCTCACAACTGTTTTCTGAAACCATAATTGAGTTACCTTTGCCTCAAACCCTCCCTACCTTGAAGGGGGAGAGCATCTCACCATGAGCACTGGAGCACTAAAACTACAGATATTTCCAGTAGAGACACAGTTACTATCCCAAGTGCATCACAGACCCAGAAGTAGATTTTGAAAACACACTTTCTTATTCTAGAAATAATTCAGCTACAAGGTTTCTGCACAAAGTGAGGTCATTCTGATAATTCTATCCTACTCTCTATTACACTCATGAAGGCATTACAAGCACACCTCTCATAATACAGTGAATATGGGCTATGGTTCAAGTAAGGTAGTGTGAATGGGCACGTTGATTTCTTTTTCCCTCAAAATATTTATTTATTTATTTAATTTTATCCCAACATTGTTTTATTTATATCCACATCCAATTACAACTTCTTTCTCTCTTAGATAATTTTTAAAGATTTTTATTTTTTTTTTAAATTTCTTTTCAGTGTTCCAGAATTCATTGTTTATGCACCACACCCAGTGCTCCATGCAATACGTGCCCTCCACAATACCCACCACCAGGCTCACCCAACCTCCCACCCACCTCCCCTCCAAAACCCTGTTAGTTCCTCAGAGTCCACAGTCTCTCATGGTTCGTCTCCCCTTCCGATTTCCCCCAACTCCCTTCTCCTGTCCATTATTATGTTCAGTTAACCAACATATAGTAAGTACATCATTAGTTTTTTTTAAAGATTTAAAAAAAATTTATTTGACAGAGATCACAAGTAGGCAGAGAGGCAGGCAGAAAGGGGGAGGCAGGCTCCCTGGTGAGCAGAGAGCCTAATGTGGGGTTTGATCCCTGGACCCTGGGATCATGATCTGAGCTAAAGGCAGAGGCTTTAACCCACTGAGCCACCCAGGTGCCCCCATCATTAGTTTTTGATGTAGTGTTCAGCGTTTCATTACTTGCGTATAACACCCAGTACTCTTCACGACATAAACAGCGTATCAGTTTCTTAACTATAGTCCTTAAGTGCCTGAAAAGTCCATTTTATTATCACTGGTATGATTAACCAAAAGTCACGCTCCACTGAATGATATTAGGAGCCATAGGAGCCATCCGGGATTAGTGTAGGGTCTAGGACAATCATTTCTCTTCACTAACTCAGCTCATAACTAAGGAATCATTCCTTTCCCCATCTGTCTTCACCACTGGATCTGTTTCTACCCCAAAAGAATCCTTTTTAACACACAAGTACTCACTCAGACTCCATTTCCTGGTAATCTCTGCCTCTCAGACTTAAATACAAATCTGGACTCTCCTGTGCTCACAAGTTGGCTGTGTGCGTGTGAGCAGGAGGCAGCCAGACTCAGATAAAGGCCTGTGAATCTATGACCTCACCTCCCCATGATGGGCAATTATCATTTCTCTTGTAGACTCAGTGACAGTGCAGGCTTGGGGAGATGAGGACAGTCATGAAAAATTTATTTCTCAGTTGCCAATTATGAAGAGCAATTAAAAGTTTCTTCTGAGTATCCTTAAATAGACTATTGAAGTGTTTGAGAGAGCTCTTACTTTTGCAAGATCCCTAAAGGCAGATAGAGTCGCATAGGAAAGGAGGAGAAATACTGAGGGCTGACTCATGGGGAATGGCTACAGAGCAGGTGTATCTCATTGGATTTGCTGCTTCCTTGAGAAGGTCTTCTAGCCCAACTGAAATTCATTCTCAATCTTCAGCCACTAAGCTGAACTATTATTGAAGTATATAAGATGAGTGATATCGGACAAACTAACTGAAAAACTTTCCAGTGAGATAAGAGTAAAAGCAAAAACTTGACATCAGTTATTTACCTTAGAAATTGTTGGAGTCTTGTTAGAACTAAATGCAAATCAATTTGGAAAAGATGATACAGAATTTTTTTTAGGAAAATAACTTTACCAGTATCAATTCCAGCTGTGGTAGGAAGTCTAAACAAACAAAATCCATAGAGGGGCGCCTGGGTGGCTTAGTGGGTTAAGCCTCTGCATTCGGCTGAGGTCATGGTCTCAGGGTCCTGGGATCGAGCCCCGCATTGGGCTCTCTGTTCAGAAGGAAGCCTTCTTCCCTCTCTCTCTGCCTGCCTCCTCTCTGCTTACTTGTGATTTCTCTTTATGTCAAATAAATAAATAAAATCTAAAAAAAATCCATAGAAACAAATGTGAGGAAATGTCCATCACGAATGAAAGTGCCGGGACCAGATGGCGTAACAGGCAGAGTCTGTCATTCTTGAGCTATCAGCTAAGCCAGTGGTACTGTCTTAGTTCAACTGCACTGAACGGTTAGCAGGGTTCGCTGGACTTACTCTGAACGTTCATTAAGGAGTACTCATTGATTGCGTCACTAATGAAAAAATAATGCTTAAGAGACAGAATAGTTCAAATTTGCCAACAGTGAAATTACCTTTGGTCTACGTCTTCCATCCCTTGCTCTTGTGAGAGTTTTAATCCAGCTGAGAAGTTGGAGGGACCGTGGCGCACACAAGGGCACACTCACTGCTGACTTTATCAGCAAGTTTGAAGTTTTCCAAACCAGGCTCAGTTTCAATAATTCTCTAGAGGGGCTCACAGAACTCACTGAGAGCTGTGGTTTATTATAGGGAAAGTGAACAGATGAACATCAGACAGGGACAGGATGCATGGGGCATAGTCCAGGAAAAGCTCCCTCCACGGATCTTCTAGTTGTCCTCTCTCTGTGCAGTCATGGAGTGTGACTTTCTGGGGTTGATATGTGATAACACTCATGGAGTATTGCCAATGAGGGAGGCTCACCCAAACCTTGGTACCCAGAGTTTTAACTACAGTTCTACCACATAACTTCTGGATAGCTGACTCTAGTCTCCATTCTGTCCCCAGGGTGAGCTGAAACCTTTAGTCTCTAGCCCTTCAAGAGGCCGAAATGATCCTTTGGGCTCAAAGCCCCATCATAAACCACATTGTTAGACAGTCTGGTGGCTGAGCCTCCAAGCAAAGACACTCCCGTCGGGCTTGAGATTTGAACAGTCTGGAAATCACTTCCCAGTAGCAGAGGGCAAAGGCCGGACCCTTCGTGTTCTGGCTAAGTCTGGCCTCTACTCAGGATTCTGTCATAAAAAAACAAACATGTTTGGGTGGCGTCTACACATGGCACGGCATTTACAGGACAGCTGGCAGTGTGTAACGTGTGAGTTGGCCTGACATTTGGAAGAAGCAGTGTGGGGTGGGACAGATTTAGAGAAATAGCTAATCTATCCTCCGCATTACATACATTCTCATAATTTGGTACTAAGCGAATTCCTCAGTTCCCTTTTTGGTCTACAAGCCTACCTCTGGGGGAGGCCAGTTCTGTTGTACTCACATTCTAGTTGCCACATCAGGCAAAAGAGCCATATGGTTGATAACCCATTCTTCACACACAAATGCACACACGTGCTTACGCAGACATATGCACAAACACGTGTGCACACTTACAGACTGAACATACTGAAGTAAGTCCTCCTGTGTACCTGCGCACTTACCGCATGCAGACGTCCACGTTCCAACACACTTATGGTGCACACGCCCACACAGATAATACTGTGCCACTCACGTTCTCACAGTCACTCACACAGTCACCAGGTGGATCTCAGGAATGTGTTCATAGGGAAAAGTTCCATGGGTATCTCTAAACATGTGGGGCAAGACGAGAGGATCCTAACTGACCTTTACACTCTTCCTCACCTGCCACAGCCCGGGATGACAACATTTAAAATGTACAACATTTTTTTAAGGATTTTATTGACTTATTTGACAGACAGAGATCACAAGTAGGCAGAGAGGCAGGCGGAGAGTGAGTAAGAGAAGCAGGCTCCCCGCTGAGCAGAGAGCCGGACTCGGGGCTCGATTCCAGGACCATGGGATCATGACCTGAGCTGAAGGCAGAGGCTTTAACCCACTGAGCCACCCAGGTGCCCCAAAGTGTACAACATTTAAAAAGTGCTGCGAATTTAGCAATTTGAGGTGGAGGGTGTGGTGAGACACTTTTGCATGTGCAGGGTCTGAGTTGGGTGAGCAAGAGAGCATTGGAAAAGGGGTCACAGGGGAAGAGGGTGCAGAGAGCATGGCATGTGGGGATGAGAGACTCGGGATAAATTGCACAGGGGGTAAAATGTACAGCATGCTTTAAGGGCACTGCAGGGCCTCGTGGCACAAGGGGACAACGTGTGCAAAGACATTGAGGATAGCACATACTGGGCTCTGTGGGGATAAGCGTCGTAGAGGTCATGAAATCAAAAGATGCAATGGAGAGGAGAGAGGGGGAGAGTGCAGACAGGTGGGTGAAGGGCAAGGTTATATAAGAGGCAGAATCCATGTCCACAGTAGGTTGAGGAGCACAGTGGGATGAGGAGTATGTCTTTTATAAGACTGATTTTTTTCTTGATTCTATTTTGTTCTGTTTTACATTATTTTAATTTCATTTCATAAGAAATGCAGGCTGCACTTGCAGCACTTCAGTTGGATGTACCCAGAATCTGAGAACCTTGACCACACCCGCCTACATTCGTCTACAAATGGACTTGAAAGCTTGTGTTGAGGTCCCAGCAAGGGAGCACAGCTCCTTGCATGCTCTTGCCCAAAGAGAGGCCCTCCCCTGTGAGGGAAGGTCATCCTCTTCCACCTTCCACCGAGTGTGCAGCTTTGGGAGGGATGCACACGGAGTAGGAAAGGGTGAAGGAGATACTCGCCTCGCCAGCCAGATCAGCAGAATCAGTCCTGGCCATCAGTGCAGTAACAGCTATGGCAGTCTCATTGTCCTCACATCTGAAAGATTCTTTTGGTTTTGGACACAACATGAAAGGCAGAACTGACGAGCCGCATGACACCAGGGGACAGGCAGGCCACACAATTCTCCCTCTGGGGAAGGGAAACAGAAGCTTGGAGGTGGAGAGGCCCCTTACATATGGCAAAGAGAGTGAAGTTACCTGGGTTTCATGGCTCCCTGAGCATTGGCTGGTGTGAATAATTCCTCAAGATCCAGGGTATGTTGGATGGTTCCTCGTCTAGTAGTAGTTGGCTTCAGAGCAGTTAGAGCTGATGAGTGGTGCCTGGAAGTAGGAGAGCTCGCCGAGAGGAGCCGTGTGTGTTTGAAGTTGCTCATTTGTTCAAGAAGAGCCTATGGTCCCCGAGCCTGGGACTTCAAACTGGGCCAAGACAGCATAAGACAGGAAACTCAAAACTCTATTACTTTATTTTTTTGGATATACCCTGGGGATAGTTAGGATCCAAGATAGAGCCAGAGATGGGATGGTGAGTAGAGCCTTACAGGGGCGCTAATGGGCCTGTGGAGACAAGATGTTTGCAGGTGATGAAGTCAGTGGCGGCGGCGGGGGGCTGGGTGGGTAGTGGGTTTGGGTAGGCTTCAGGGCCCAGAGGAAAAGAGCAGATACAGGGGTGTGAATGTGGGACACGGGGTGGTGATGGCACCCAGTTTTGAAGGGTGGGATTTTGAGGGAGGGGTAAGGAGGATATGGAATTGGGCTGAGGTCATTGGAATTGGGGCAGACACAGGTCCAGGGGAAGCCAGAGGCCGCAGAAGTCAGGAGTGTTTGGCTGAGGTCTTGCTACTGGCATGTGGCAGAGAGTTGACATAAGGAAGGAATTCCAAGTGGGTGTGGGTGGAGGTGGGGCATGGATGTAGAATGATCCAGTGGATGTGGGAGGGACAGACATACGTTAGGGAGTTGAAGGGTGATCAAATTACGGATGGGCAAGGTCTAAAGGCTCATAGGATGAAGGTCTCAAGAGCAATAGAGGTAAAGAAGGGACCAGTATGAGAGTCAGGGGATGGAGGTAGTAGGCCTGTTGTGGGTCACTGATTCATTCCCCCACTCCTTAATAACCTCGTTGACATTAGAGTCCCACATTACTCCTGGATCCAGTGTTGGCAATAGGTGACAGGCCTGACCCTTCCCAATACTTTGATCTTCAAGAACTTTTATTGTCCAAAAGTGGTTTTTTAAAAATTGTAATTTTTAAAATTTTTATTTTTTTCTCACCATAGCACATACTCTCCCAGTGTCCATGACCCAGCCACCCTATCCTTACTGACCTACCTCCAGCAACCCTCAGTTTGTTTCCTGAGATTAAGAATCTCTTATAGTTTGTCCCCCGCTCTGGTTTTGTCTTGTTTCATTTTTCCCCTTTCTTCCCCTATGATCCTCTGTTTTGTTTCTCAAATTCCTCATATCAGAGAGATCATATAATAATTGTCTTTCTCTGACTGACTTATTTCCCTTAGCATAATACCCTCTAGTTCCATCACGTCATTGTAATTGGCAAGATTTTGGTTTTTTTTGATGGCTGCATGGTATTCCACTGTGTGTACACGTCTTCTTTTTTAAATTAAAAATTTTTTTTAAATATTTTTATTTATTTATTTGACAGAGAGAGAGATCACAAGTAGGCAGAGAGGCAGGCCGGGGGGTGGGGGGAAGCAGGCTCCCCACTGAGCAGAGAGCTTGATCCCAGGATGCTGAGATCATGATCTGAGCCGAAGGCAGAGGCTTTAACCCACTGAGCCATCCAGGCGCCCCTGTACACATCATCTTTGTCCTTTCATCTGTTGATGGACATCTTTCCATAGTTTGCCTGTTGTCCATATTGCTGCTATAAACATTTGCCCCTTCAGATACCTACATTTGTATCTTCAGGGCAAATACCTAGTACTGCGATTGCTGGATTGTAAGGTAGCTCTATTTTCAACTTTTTGAGGAACCTCCATACTGTTTTTCAGAGGGGCTGCACCAGCTTGCATTGCCACCAGCAGTGTAAGAGGGTGCCCTTTTCTCCACAACTTCTCCAAATTTGTTGTTTCTTGCCTTGTCGATTTTTGCCGTTCTAACTGACGTAAGGTGGCATCTCAATCTCAATGTGTTTTGTTTTTTTTTTTTGAGTTTCCCTGATGGCTAATGATGATGAACACTTTTCATGTGTCTGTCAGTCATTTGTACGTCTTCTTTGGAGAAGTGTCTGTTCATGTCTTCCGACCCTTTTTTGACTTGATTTTCTGTTTTTTGGGTGTTGAGTTTGAGAAGTTCTTTATAGATCTTGGATATCAGCCCTTGATTTGTAGTGTCATTTGCAGATACCTTCTCCCATTCCATGGGTGGCCTCTTTGTTTTGTTGACTGTTTCCTTTACTGTGCAGAAAAAGTTCATTTTCGCTTTTGTTTCCCTTGCCTTTGGAGACATGTCTTGAAAGAAGTTGCTGTGGTTGATGTTGACGAGGTTACTGCCTGTGTTCTCCTCTAGGATTTTGATGGATTCCTGTCTCACATTGAGGTCTTTCATCCATTTTGAGTTTCTCTTTGTGTATGGTGTAAAAATATAGTTGAGTTTCATACTTCTGTTATAGCTGTCCAATTTTCCCAGCACAATTTATTATAGAGACTGTGTTTTTTCCATTGGATATTTTTACCTGCTTTGTCAAAGATTAGTTGACCATAGAGTTGAGGGTCCATTTCTGGTCTCTCTGTTCTGTTCCATTGATCTATGTGTCTATCTTTGTGCTGGTCATACTGTGTTGATGATTACAGCTTTGTAATAGAGCTTCAAGTCTGGAATTGTGATGCCGCCAGCTTTGGTTTTCTTTTTCAACATTCCTCTGGCTATTCAGGGTCTTTTCTGATTCCATATAAATTTTAGGATGATTTGTTCTACTTCTTTGAAAAAAGTTGATGGTATGTAAACATATGTGTTACTAGGAGTAATAATCTTTATTTTAAAAT
>RCUC01166347.1:0-68272 GCA_003697995.1 Taxidea taxus jeffersonii | reverse complement strand
CTCCTTTTGGGCTGTGGCGTTGGATGGGCAAGTACATGCAGCAGAGGTCAGCCCTTGACATTTAGGAGCTCCAAGCTATGAGGGTCACGAAGGACTCCTTCAGCACACATCCAAGTCCCGAGCAGAGTCCAGAATGACTCCTCTAAAACCTGGGCACAATCTTGCTTTGCTCACCTCGGAAGACTCCAGAGCCTTCATAACCAGATCATTTTAGCACTGGCATCTTTGACCCTCACATCATGGCCCTCACTTTCCTTTCTGGCCTTATCTACCACTATGCCCCTGCCCATGTCCAGCACCCCAGCCAAACCTTCTCCCAGCCAGGCTCCCTGAATCTTTTCAATGCTTGCCTGCCTCTGTGTTTTCCTTCATGATACATCCTCAGCCTAGACTTCTTCGTCCCACCCCTCAGCCCATCCACAGAGCTTTCCCAACTCAGTCCCAGGCTGCCTTCACCAAGAAGTCCTTTCTTCTTTATTCTAATTACCAGAAGGAGGAATTTTTATACACTGTTGGTGGGAATGCAAGCTGGTGCAACCACTCTGGAAAACAGCATGGAGGTTCCTCAGAAAATTGAAAATAGAGCTACATTATGACCCAGCAATTGCACTACTGGGTATTTACCCTAAAGATACAAACGTAGTGATCCAGAGGGGCACGTGTACCAGGAAGTTTATAGCAGCAATGTCCACAATAGCCAAGTTATGGAAAGAACCTAGATGTCCATCAACAGATGAATGGATAAAGAAGATTTGGTATATATATATAATGGAATACTATGCAGCCATCAAAATAAATGAAATCTTACCATTTGCGACGACATGGATGGAACTAGAGCGTATTATGCTTAGTGAAATAAGTCAATCGGAGAAAGACAACTATCACATGATCTCCCTGATATGAGGAAGTGGAGATGCAATGGGGGTGGGGGTTAAGGAGGTAGGAAAAGAAAAAATGATACAAGATGGGATCGGGAAGGAGACAAACCAAAAGAGACTCTTAATGTCATAAAACAAACTGAGGGGGGTGGGGGGGGGAGGGGTTTGGGAGAGGGTGGTGGCGTTACATTATATGTTTAAATAAAAAAGCTTAAAGAAAAAAAAATGTATTCATGCCAGGAAAGTATAAAGTAAAAGATTTCTCCACACCATACCACCCACCACCACAACCAGAAATAACAACCTGACCCCTCCCCTGGGTTGTGATTAGTTTGGTGAGCATCTAAAGCTCTCTCACACCCCCATGTAGATAAGTGGAGATCTCTCCAACTTCTAAATTGCCCTGGCACTTGCTATCCCTCTTATGATACTTTATCCCATTCTGCATTGTGTTATATGTAAACTTATCATATTTGATCTCCATACTTGTCTTTCTTCACTGAAATGTAACTTATTTGAGGGTCATCTATAGATATGTTAATTTACATTTCCCCTTCACAGAGATTAAGACAATTGTCTCCATATTTGGTTTAGTGCACCAAACGTCTATGTGCACCTGCCCTGGGCCTTGTTCAGCTAGGGACCAAGGAGGAAACAACCAACCAACCAAACAAACAAACAAAACCCACCCAACCCAGCCTTTAAGCAATCCTTCTCTTCCACCAAAGAAACAAACAAAAAATGCTTGCAGAACTGTTGCTATTGACACAGATACTTAACTGTACAGAAGCAATAGATCCAGGCTCTGTGGAGGTGACATTCATTTGAGCTAAAATGAATGTCACCAAAAATATTTAAGAGCACTTGCAAAGCAATCATGAAATATGAGCAAATGATAGTGAGCTAAAAATGGGGGAGGGGCGCAGCCAATGAGAAGGCATGTTGGTCGAGAGGGGGTTAACACTGAAGGCCTTTGCAAAGCTCTCTGAAGGAGTGTGACTGGAGCTGGTAGTTGGAGCACCTGGGATGTTATTTATGATGCATTGAAGGTTGTCAACAGCATTCTTCCGGAGAATTCGCCTGTAATGGGGAAGTCATTAAAAGAGGAGGTGCAGCCACACTGGAATGGGTAGAACCTTCCGGCATCTAGTTTAATCCCTCTGACCGTGGAGATAAATTTCCTCTCTCCATTGTTCTTTCCTGGTCTACAGTCATCGACTAATTATTTATATTTTCAGCCAGTGGAACATATATAGTGAGAGGCTCTCGTATCAGAAAGACTGGCATTCAAATGCCAACACAGACACATCCTCAGTGGGGGCCCGAGTAACTGAGAACCCACGTTTCCTCATCTGCAAAATGGGAATCAATGCACCTAACACATCAGTCTTATGTAAGGATGAAGTTTAATTGCATTTGTGAAATGCTCTAGGGCAAATGATTTGGGGAAAGCAAGTGCTCAAGGAGCAGGAGCTATTTTTATTGTTTGGCCCATGACCTTTCACTAGAGTATAATCATTTCCAAGAGAGGGAGAGCCCTTCTTCTGCTCCTCTGTGTTCCCAGAGCTCCAAGTACCCATACACTAAGAGCATTCATTAACTTCTGCCCAGTTTCCTACCCAGGCTTGAAGAACTTGGCTCCCAGAGGAGATGCAAATACACAGGCTCTTACACCAGCTCATCACCAATGTACTAGCAAGTGGGAGGCGTGGACAAAAAGTATGCCTTGCAGATCTACAAGGTGGTTTAAAAGGCCAGGTAGGGATGAAAATAGAGTAGCAGTATAAGCAAGAGCGTGAATGACCAAAGGACTTTTCCCATTAGGCTGTGCAAGAGCTTGAAATGTCTTGTCTAAAACTCAGCTTTTTTTTTAGTAAGTTTTTCTTTCTTTTTTTTCCCCCCCAAGACAAGGATAAATATTTAAAGAGGGAGTTTACATTTTGTTCCATGGAAAGAAGATATTTTTGTGAAATATGACATCTTGTGCAAGGGGCCAAAGCCCTCGCCCATGAGAAAACATGGATACGAGGCAATGATCTGGAATTCTGAGAGAACAAATCTTAAACCTTTGCACTGATCCCAAGGAAAGGAAAGTGCCCACCAAAGAAGAGAAGAATACAGATGATTTGTTTTATATTTCCTTGGGCCTTATGAATGAATGCATATTTTCTTACCAAATCTCCCTCTGTATACTATACACAAGATCAAACTTTGGGGAGATGAGATCAATATTGAAGCTCTGTCTGAGATCTCATGTCTTTAATACTTTTCTCATTTCCTTTAGTGGTAGAAATAGAGCTAATCTCTGTCTTTCAAATCACTGGTTTGTATTTTTTGATTGGGAAGAATTAAATTGAATTAGATGGGTCTGGAATGGTTTTTAGAACCATTAAGTTTGGCATAATGGACATACCTAGAGAAAACATTTACACAAGGAAATCAAAGCTGGACTCATTTCTTTATCCAGTGCTCTGACTTCCATTGGAGTTCTGACAAGCAGAATTTAGCTGAATATTTCTTAAGATGGTGCATATAACAGAAAATGCATCCATCCCCTAAGAAACCTATGTAAATCAACATTTCCTTTTGCTAAAAGGAAAAAAAAATGACCAAAAAAGAGAAAGAGAGATCTTTTCAAATGTGTATAGGCATATTTTCCATTTGGGTCCTTATTTGAATTTTACTCTCATTTAGAATACAATTCTGACAACTCCATCCTTTATGCCAACCCTGGCAATATTCCATGAAAAAACACCAATATAACACAAAAATCTAGATGTGAAGAGGATTATGATGTCATATTAAAAGAAGGGAAAGGAGCATTAAAATAAGAGACCTATCTGAAATGATCAGACACGAAATTCTCTTTGGGATAAAATGGTCTTCCAGCAATGCAGCCATTTAAAATAAGATTAAAGTGGTGGTTTATAAGAACGAAGGCAGCATACAAACTGTCTTTCCCTGATTGAACTTAAATTTGCATACAATGAAGAATAAATTTAAAAAAGAGCAATTTTTAGGCTATCAGACTCAAGCTTCTCCACTTTGCTCAGCAATTTCTCTGTACATGCTCCTGCATCAATGACATAGCGGTCCATGGTGATGATGCAAATTCTAGGGCCCCATCGCATCAGAATCAGAATGTGTATGGGAGGGGGGCAGAATCTGAATTTTAAACAAGCCCCCAGGTAATTCTAAAACCCACTGATGTTTGAGAACCTCTGGTTGACAGGTGTCTCTCTGAAGTATGGATGAACCAGGACAGAATCCCGAGCAGGCTTTATATCCCAAGAACCATCTGAGTTTGAACCCTTTCTATCTCCAAACAACCAAGTGACCTTTAACAAGTCCCTTAATCCCCTTAGGTCTCAGTTTTCTCATTGGTGAAATGGGATAATATGTTTCAGAGGTTACCTTGAGCACCTGGGAGGTGAGAGTCTTCTTTAAAAGCACTGCATGATGCAAGTTATTATTTGTTACCATTATTGTTACTATGTGGCCAAGAGTCTTATAATAAAAGATCATTTTGCCTAACTAGCAACATTGTCACTGTTAAGAGAAGGAATATAAAGACCATGAACTAAGGAGGCCAAAAAATAACTAGCTAGTAAAATTCTGTGTGATCATCAAATGCTTGTGTAGAGTAAGTATGAGTCAGTTGGTTGGCACATACTAAGGTGAAAAAATATTGATGGGAATGACAACGGAGGATTAGGTTGGGACACAGTCACTGTGATACACAAATGACCAGAGTATGGCAAGTATGTGCTTTTGTTTCTCAGAGGCATCTGGACAGAGAGGATTACAAACAGGTGACTGTCTTTGTGAAGGATCTGGAGACTGAAATCAGAGAGGAAAAAGGAAGTTTCCAAAGACTTGTGTCTGAGATAAAGCCCGTCTGGCTGGAGGAAGGTGAGGCAGAAAGGCCATTTAGAAATCACAACAAAGAAACAAGGAAGAATCCTGAGATTAAAGTTGATTTCCAACTCTTCAGACAAAATGGATGGAATTTTAAAATATTTCCCGGATTATAAATGCCAGTTTAGCCACAAACTTGCCCTCTTTGTAGGTTTCCTGTACGTGTTGCTGGGGAAAGAGAGGAGGGAAGAGAAGGGGGAAGGAGTGTGCTGTGCTTCTGGAATGGAACTGGAACACCACGACCAAAAGTAGCTGCATTCCAAAGAGGCAGAACTCTGGCTTCCTTCGCATCAATTCTTGGAGTTTAAATTTAAACTTCTGCAGGTCCCTCCCCTTGAAGCCCAGATAAATTGATGGTCTCCCTGGAAATTCTATGCTGTGCCCAGCTTTTGCTCATTCCGTTCCCTTGGCTGTGAATGCCCTTCCTTGCTCCTGTCTCTGACCTTTGAAGGACGTAATTATTCCAAGACTGGTAAGGACTGAGTCAAGGTATCAACTCACCCACCACCACCACCGCCAGCACCCTTTCATTATACCCATCTCTCCCTTTTCTCTGATCTGTGTGAGTGTTAGGGATGTGCCTAAAGTGTCTATGTTGAGGAGGTTCTTTGAGGTCAAAGACTACATCTGATTCACTGTGTGTCTCTCTAGATGCCTTCTCCTATACAGCAAGGATGCTCAAAACACACACGTGAATAAAACCACTTCATCCGCCCACCTTTACTAGGATTTGGGATGTTGTTCACCCTGAACTAGTAGAGCACTGTGCAGCAGACCCAACAGAGGAAAAATCACCCCGGGATTCCCTGTTCATTACAGCAGGATTTAAAGAAGCCTGCTTCCAGGCCAGCAAGCTAGAGGATCACAGTAAAAGCTGTCTTTAACCAAAGACCTGTGTTAGGAGGGATCATCTGCGATTGAAGGCTAAGGCCCCAGGACCCCTGTCTGACCTTACTCCACCATCAGACCTGTCCTTTCTCACCCAGCTGCATCTGGGCAGGGCACTTCATCTCGGCATCCATTGGGAGATTGACATCTCCATAGAACTCTCTTTATTGGTCGCGTGTTGTAGGGGCTCCCTTCTAACTAAAGGCATAGTGCAGGTCAAGTCAGGAGAAGAAGAGATGTCCAGGGTCTGAGCACCGCTCCTCTGGACTCCAGGAGGAGTCAGTCAGGTGTAACTCCAGTTCATATGCTCATTTTTACCTAGGAACACCCTCGTGAGTAAGTCCATATTAATAGGACGTTCTCAAGCAGGGAAATGCAACTCCAGCTTCTGCTCTCAAAGGGCTCAGAGTCCGTCTGCACTGGAAGGTGAATTTAAGATCACTCAATCCAACATCCATATTTCAGGAGGAAATGGAAGTCCGGTGGAGGAAGGGACTTCCCCAAATGCACGTAATCCGTTACTACCAAAAGTGAGGCCTCAGCGCTGTGGTTTTTCCACTTCTGAAAATCCTCCCACTCTAAGGAAAGCAACACTTCAGTTTCTCTTAATAAAGTGTCCCAGATCTTCACAGCCATGCCTACCAGGTTCACAAGTGGGTCAAGAAAATCTCCTCAGTGAGAAGGCAGTGAGGGAAAGGCAGTGAGGGGATATGCTTCAGCTACCAGCGTCCCCCGAAGCCTGTCACCCCACCCCCCCATTTGCCTGCCTCCACACAGTGCCTCCTCTGACAGCGCTCTTCTGATACCCCTGTCCCAAAAACACCCATATGTACACATTCATCTGCCACCCTATCTCCTTGGTTTTCCATCTCCATGGTAATTATCGGGACCTGAGATGATGGTATTTATTTATTCTGTTATCTATTGTCTTCTCACATCAGAATGCAAGCCTCAAAAGGTTAGAGACCTGCTCTGTCCTGTTCTCTTTGGTATCTTCGGCACCTAGATGACCTGCCTGAGGGACAGAGCTGCTACTTGGTTGCTCCTTATTGTTTAAGTGAGTGAACGAAGGAACAGAAGATCAATTGAACTGCCCCATACCAAAAAAAAAACAGGAGTAGTCTGCACATAGAGGGAGGGAGGAGATGATCTTTGATACCGGCTGGTAAAGTCTAGAAAATTAACTCTTAATGGCTACTTTCTCTTAGTTAACTACAAGTCAAGAGGAGAAAGGAGGTCATGTTGGGCCAACTATTTTGAACAAATTGATTTATTCAGAGCTGCTATGGAATTTTGGTGTAGGAGTGATACCCCATCATTGGCATGAAACACATGCACATAGGGAGGGCGCATGCCCACATGTGCCACTCACCCCCTCCTGTTTCCTCCTCTTAGCTACCCCAACAAATCTCTCCCCCTAAAAATGGCATGGTGTTGACAAATTGCTCAAGGGAATCTACCTATCCATGAACTCTACAATGGAAGAGAGGTTGGTCACTGGAAATACTGATTTAGCCCAAGAGCTAGCAAAGAAGTCTTGAAAAAAGTCTTTTCATACAGATATATCCCCTCTGCATTAGAAACACAGCCAGCATTGAGATGGGAACATATTCCAGCTTAAAAAAAAAAAAAAAAAGGAAAAATTTGTTTTTTAATAAAGAAATGCCCACAATGCAATTTGTTTCTCGTTAAGCACTGTGCCTGTCCAGCTATGGCGGAGACTTTAGAAGGAGACAAATTCGAACTCTAGTTCAATTTACTTTTTCCTGTTTAGCTCCAAGCTCAGTAGGTGATATTATAAGTTGGCAGGGGTAACATTGCACCTATTAGCACTCGTCAGCCAAAAGTAGATTGTTCGGGCTTTAATAAATGTTTTTTTGAATTGGTTTAGGTTGGTGAGAAAATAAATTAAGTCAGGAATTCTTTAAGCAAATCACATATTGAAATGAGCAGTTTGATGCACAACTCCCCATACACCTCCTCAAAAAAAAAAAAAAAAAAAAAGACAGAAAGGAAGAAAGCGTTAAGTCTTGCTTTTCTAAGCTGTGAGAATTTCTTTTCCTGTTACATCTGTGAACACTTCATAAGGCAATGTCTATGGCTTGATTTTTATAGCCCATGTTTGATTGGAGTTTGCATGACATCTGGGGCTGTATTTTTAGAGAAATTTTGAAGCTAGTGATTTCCAGTGTTTAATCACCAGAGTATTTATTCTCTACTATAGCGTAATTGTTCATGGCTCTGCGTTTATTTTTTATGAGAGCAGAGTAAAATGAAAATCAGGGTGAATTAGTAACTTGCTCTTGTATCTGTCAAGACTCAATGGCTCTTACCTGCTCTAAGGCTAAAAGCCAACGTGCTGACCTCACCATGTTGGAAAAAGTGAACACATGGCTGTTGTCAAGGACAAGACACTGTCAGTTACAAGAACAAAGGGAGCAGAAAAGGCTCGTGAGGGAACAGACTACACACCCCAGAGGTACACAGTCCCCTGCCCCCTCTGCTCAAAACCTGGGGTCACGTTGGTGGCCACAGGCGCCCCCTGCAGAAGGGAAGGCCATGCAGAAATGGTTTTCACCCCTTTCTACTGAGCAGGAAAGCACAATTGAGCAGCTTGTTCCTGAGTGAGGGGACAAATAAGCCTTTGCTTTACACTTTGCACTTGGTTTAGTACAACAGCCTGGTGTGCGCAGGAGCGTGAACGGGAAGGAAGGCTGCTCACCTGTGCACTCATCAGCGCTTCTCTTGCCCAGCCTTACTGTATTTGCGGGGGTGGGGGAGGATTTTTTTGTTTGGTTGGTCGGGTATTATCACTGACCTCTTTTCTTCTGCTTTCCATTAAGCTATTTGCAAGTCAAGAGATAACAATCACCAGACCCAAATCTAAGAACAGATTTGCCCAGGCTCACGCAGTTGGTTAGTGAAAGAGGCAATCTTTGCAAAATTCCTTCCCATAAACCCAAGCAGGTAGGGTGGGTGAATGGGAGAGAGGGCAAAGGGAGGCACCGAAATTTATAAGGGCTGCATGAAAAGGGGAGGCTTAGAGAGAGAATGGATAGATGATTTTCCGCGGCCCAGTCATCCCCTCCCACTTCTAGCTTCACTTCCCCACCCACCCCAGTCCCCACCCCATCCTCTGAGTTCCGTCTGGGCAAGTCCTGCGCTTCTGGAATGTGTCTTCGCCTTCCTTATCTGGGAGTCAATCACTAAGTAGCAGGTGGCGGAGATTTCTGTTTTTCATCTCTCTTGTTCTCTCCTCTCTTCCTCTCATTTCCTCGAGGCTGTGAATTTCTGAATCCCAAGCAGGAAACCTCCCTGATGTGTTCACACCTGGAACATCACTCTCTCTTTGTTTGGAGAAGACAGAAAGGTTCAGGGAGACTCGAGAGAAGAGGTTGTTTTCCGAAGAGGGAAAAGAGATGTCAGCATTTAAATAGTAATCCATGCACTCTATGAAGATGTGTGCACACACGTTTTTAAAAGCAAGCATTCCTTCTTTCAACTCCTGTATTTTCCTACCCATCTCTACTCCAGCCAACGTCTTGTAAGACAGAGCATGTTTACTGGGTGTCACCTCACTTATCAACACTCCACGCACACAGGTTGACAGAGGAAATAGGCAGAGTGCCTCCGCAAGCCTGATTGGGGTTGATTGAAATAACAACTAGACTACCTAGAGGCTCACAGAGATTAGCTTACCTTTTGCTCCTACAAATGTTAGAAACTGGCCCTTGAAAGAAGCTGTCATCAATGTCCCTGCCTCCATGGATGTTGGGAAGTTCCAGCCTTTCTAAGCCGTGCACTCTGTCCTCTTCATGGACCTATGATTTTGGAAGGGACTTCAGGAGGTCAGCTGGGGCAGGCTTCTGCTTTTAGTTATCATTTGTCTCTAAACCCGGAGACCAGTGTTTGTGGTCAACTGAACACTGAACTCCCTCCCTCTGGGGAAAATGGGACAAAATACTGGTTGAAAGAATGTAAATCTAAATCCACAGTCTACAGTCTATGGGCTCCTGTCCTGTAGGTGGGGGCACCATATTTGCACAAACAGTCCCTCTCGACTGGCTACACAGCATGTACTACTCATGTAGATATACTCTGACATTTTAATGCATGTATTGATTCTTTCTTCAAATATACAGAAGGTGCCTACTTTGTGCCAAGGAGTGGGCTGGCTGTGGAGTATATAAAAGATTGTGACCATATCAAGCCAACTTTGCCCTTGAGGAGGCACCAGTCCAGTGGGGAAGATAGGCACGGAGAGTTACAGAAACACAGAATAAAAGCAGGAAGTCAGCTTTGGGATAGCATATGGAAAAGGTTGTGATTATCAGCATTCAAATCCCTTCAAAGACAGTAGCCTCTACTATTAAGCATTTGTTCTACCAATGCATTTCTAGAATGTAAGTATCTTTATCTGCAGGTCTATAAATTTTTTTGAGATTAAAATGTGCTCTTCATACTAAAAAATGGTTGGACACCACTGATCTAAATCATCCCAGGAGATGTTTTTTTTTTTTTTTTAAGTTTATTTATTTATTTATTTATTTATTTGTTAGAGAGAGAGAGAGAGTGAGCACAGGCAGACAGAGTGGCAGGCAGAGGCAGAGGGAGAAGCAGGCTCCCTGCCAAGCAAGGAGCCTGATGTGGGACTCGATCCCAGGACACCGGGATCATGACCTGAGCCGAAGGCAGCTGCTTAACCAACTGAGCCACCCAGGCGTCCCAGGAGATGTCTTTTTTATCCCTGATGAGTGAATTAAATAGCAAAAAGTGATAGTCCACCCATATTCCAGCAACTCCCAGCTGGGTAATTCTTTCTTCAATTTGAGCTTATGTTGCTTCATGGAAAGTGAATTTCAGAGCTCCCCATCATTCAGAAATGCTACATCTTGGGGGAACCCCAGAATATCAAGAAAGAATATACCCATTTGGTCATAGATTCCAACTCCCCAGAGGGCAGAGAGCAGCCTCACCTCTACTCTTGACTTGGGTGAGGTTGGAGGCAAGGTCTTTGTGGTTGATTCTGGTATGCTGAAGAATAGCAGACCCAGAGCCACGGGACGTGACTTGTTGCTCTATTAGACATGCTAGATAATCTCCTGAAACAAAGAAATAAAGCAATGATTCGATGGGAGGATTTTCCTGTCAAGAATTATGAATGCAAAAATAACCCAGAAAATACAGCCGTATTTGAACAGAGCCAGGCAAAATAACGGACCGGAAGACCTGTTAAATGCGAGGTCCCATTTAAATCAAAACGATCCACCCTATCTCCGCTCCTAGTGGGGTCTCTGCTTGCGTATTCAAGAGTAGAAACACTATAGGGACACTTCTAGTGTCAATTCGATCTTAGTGTGCTGGGCACTGAAACTACAAAGAGCACAAAAGTGTGGTCTTTCAAGGGGCTTCATTCAGCAAAGAGAAGGTAAATAAGGAGTAACGCTCATTTAAAAGACAATGAAACAATATTTGAGGCTTTGTGACAGTGGGCAGAACAGCAAGATGATGGGCAGGCCAACGTGACCAAGGAGCCTAGGTTCCAAGTCAAGAATTTGAATTTGGATTGTACCCTGGTTCTACGTCAACTTGAACTTTTAGCAAAAGTCACTTTCGTCTTAGCTTCAACTCCATCCGACTCCCTGACCCATCAAATGACAAAGATTACTTCCTGCTCCTGGTGCTGTAATTCCAGGTTCCACACCGGAAGGGGCTTCCTAGAAAGGTCACCGTCACTTAATCATCCCCCAGTGTCCTTCCTAGGAACATCTCACAGTAGGACTGAAGCTCCCCTTTTCCTGGGTTGGAGAAGATCTTTTCTAGGTTGCAGATCTTTTCCAACTGAACCCGAGAGTCTATATCCGCAGGTGCTCAGCCTATGAGAAAGGTTATCAAAAAGCCACATGGTGAGAGGACAGTTTGGAGTCAGCCTGTAGGAAGAGGATCTATTTATTTAGGGGCTGGAAATGTAAATGCATGTATCACATGTCTCCCCCCAACCACCACCACCCCACTCCTACCTCAACCCCCCAAAAAGAAAGAACACAGCAGATCTTTGGCACAGTTAGACCTTGTCCATTTTCAGCCCTCGCCTTTCTCTCACTGAGGTAATATCTTTATCGGCTGCCAACGGGTTGCTTCATCTTGACTCATCAGAGCTTGCTCTGTGGTGGTGAACCCAGAAGCCATTGTTTTCTGGTGATCTTTGGCCTACTCCTTCTAAGATGCTGTGGGGCGCTCATGGAGCAATGGGCGGTGGATTGACTTTCCCTCATTTTGTCAAAAGATTTTGGCATGGCTACCTCCTGGGTCCCTTTAAGCTCTGCTGAGAAGTCACATGGAGAAATGCCAGTAAACGCCTCCCACACCCTGTTAATTCCATAAGGGACGTCTAAAAGTAAAAACTAGGCATCCAGAATCCCCAGAAAGTACCACACATGCCATGATCTCCAAAATCAACTAGTTAAGGAAGCCAAGCACTGGGGAAGTGTGCTTGCATTTTGAATCAGATAAACCCCAGTTGGACCAACCTTAGTGCAGCACAGAACAGTCACATGACTTCACTGTTTTTTAATTCCATGCCTTGATTGTGTTGCCTCCTATTTCTAGAATGCTCTACCCCACTCCACAGCCTCTCTTCACTGAACTAACTCCTGCTTATTATACTCAATTCAAACATCACCTCCTCCAGGAGGTCCTCCCTGACCCTTCCCAGCTGCATTAGATGCCCCTCTTGATGCTTAGTCTAATGCTCAAAGGATAGCTCTGCCATTGATTTACCGTATTGTCATATAATTACCATCTCCCTCTCCTGCACTGAATTTCTTCTTGGCCAGAAATTCTTTTTTTTCTCTCCAGAGCTTAATGCATAACCCAGTATGTTCATTAAATGAATAAATAATCTGGCTCATCCACTTATTAGTGGTGTGTTCCGGGAAATTTAGTTCACTTCTCTGAGCCTCTATTTTTTCATCTGGAGATTAGAAGTAATAATCCATCTCTCAATGAGAGGTTATTCAGATTAGAAGCAGCATATGGAAAAGTCTTCTGCGATGCAGATGCACAGGCATGGAGAATTCATGTGCACAGGGCTGTGAATCTGCACAGGGAATGGAAAAGAGATAAAAAGAAGCAAGCTCATTTCTGTGCCATGAAGACTCCCACCATCAGTGTGCAGCCCTTTCTCCCTGGAGGTTCTGTCCTAAGCAATAGCTCCCTCACTGCAGGAAGCCTGGAAGTCTCTTTCTTTGTTTGTTATTTTTGTTGTTGTTGTTGTTTGTTTTTTCTGTAAATGAGAAACACAGCAGATCGTTCCTAAAAGATTTTCTGAGACTGCAGCGTCTCTGGCCGGGTTGGCCGATCAGCAGGTCACTCTTGTCATAACATGCATTGACACAGGGCCCTACAAGTCTAGACACCCCTTGCCCCCCTCGCACACCCTTCCTAAATAGGTCCTTTTAAGTGAGGTCTGGCTTACTCAGAGCACTTCTGGTGATTTATCCACACACTTTGAGGAAGAAAAGAAGAAGCAACAGAGGTCTGAGCCCCTGGAAACTTGACAAGTAGCCTGGCATCTGAACGGTTTGCTCAACGTGACCAGAAGAATTTCCAAGGAATGAAGGAATGGAGATTATACAGGGCAGATGTGCAGAAGCCTGGTAATCCTATGAGTCCTATGGTGTCCAGGCTGGCCCCAGCCTGCAGTGTCATGTCACGGGACCATCACCAATCATTCCCAATCCCTCCAAAACATACATGCACAGTGGCAAACCCCCCACCCCCAAACACACACACACACTATACTACCTCCCTTCTGGGAATATGCAAGGCCCTCCACTGATCAAGTCCCCACCCGTCATCCCGCGAATCAGGCTGAATGGGTCCCTGTGAGTCATCTAGAGCACATATGAACCAAGCTTAATTTATTCCCCAATCATTTACTGGGCAAATTCCCAGGGATAGGCTCTGCGCTAGGCACTGCAGGCCAATGCTTTCTGAAACATGCTTGACAGCATGTCTTCCCATGCCACCCCATGGAGGGGAAACAATTTCAGTCAGAAAGTGCAGTAAGGCGAGGGCTTGACACGGAGGTATTGCCAAGGGAGACATCTGTGCAGTCCTTCCCTCTGCAAGGACATGCAAGAGGGAGCCAGACCACTCCCAGGGACCTGTAAAACAGCTACAAAGGCAGAGGCTGGGTGCCGTGGTGAGACAGTGGCAGAGGCCACGGACTGGAGGAAGAGGAAAGAGAAAGAGGCCGTCCCACGGAGTTCCTACCACCTTTAAACTCCACCAAGGCCAAAGAACCAGGAAGCACTTCAGCAGGTTCCCCACGGTCCCCTCCAAAGTATCCTAGGATCCAAGAAGTAAAGAAGAAGGAGCTCCTTTCAGGGAGAGGGACAGAGAGGGATGTGAGGCCTTGTTTGGGTCTGGCTACCCTGGAGGGATTTAATCATGCTGAGGATATCCCCTTCCCTTGAGTCCCAGCAGGTTTCTGACTTGCTTGCCATCAGTTGAATGTGGCAGAAGTGATGTCCCATGACTTTCAAGGCTACACAGCAAAAGGCCTGGCAGTTCCTTTTTCCCTGGAGTGCTTGCACTGAGAGCCCGGGACTCTGGGCCATGCATGAGACCGGGGCCGCCAGGCCGTGAGGAAGCTCAAGCTTGTGCAGGGGCCACATGTGGGTGTCCTGGCTGACAGCCCAAGGAGCTCACAAGCAGCGCTGCCCGCCAGATGTGCGAATGAGCCTCCTGATGACCCCGGCCCTGTGCCTTGAGTTGCCCCAGCCTGTGAGCCTTCCCAGCTGAGGCTGCAGGTGTTGGAAAGTGGAGAGAAGCTGCCCTGCATCTCCCATTTGAACCCCTGGCCCACAGAGTCTGGGAGCAGAATGAAACAGTGGTCTTACGGCACTGAGTTTGGGTGACTTGTAGTGAGGGGCAAGGCTTCACGGATCCACTGACCCCGGAGGCAAGAGGGAAGGGTGTTTGAAGAAGGAGAGGGGGACACACAGACTAGAGAATGACTCTGTGGGATGATGAAAGAAGGACAATGACCTGCACGATGCTCTTTGTACTTTGTTCCTTTTTTTTTTAAAGATTTTATTTATTTCAGTGAGAGAGAGTGTGAGAGGGGGAGGGTCAGAGGGAGAAGTAGATTCCCTGCTGAAACAGGGAGCCCTATGTGGGGCTCCATCCCAGGACCCTGGGATTATGACCTGAGCCAAAGGCAGATGCTTAACCGACTGAGCCACCCAGGTGCCCTTATTTCCTTTTTTGAAATGAGGAAGAACCAGATGGAACCCCATTTGACATGGGATGCCCAGCTCTTACTTCTGTTGGCCCAGCCTTGCAGTGGACATTGGGCCCTCAGCCACAGTGGCATGGCCTGCCCTTACTGCCTCTCTGCTCTGGGAAGGCAGGAGCCCCCTGCCCCTCAGAGGACCCCCTCTGCTGAGAAGCCAGCTGACGGGATGTCAGTGCTACAGTGCGTATGAATTGAAAACTTGCAGTCAAGAATTCATTCTTCAGCGAGAGAGGGAGGTCCCTTCCTGGTGACTCGGAGCTAAGCAGGGCTTGTGCTCATTGTCCCTGACCATCTCCCAGGGGTGTTTCAGGAAGTGACAAGGATTATGTCTCCCCAAAGGTGTCCCTGCAGTTGTACAGTTATTACTGAGATGTTTACGGTTGTCACGGTGAAAGAGACCCTAACCAGCACTGAGCGTCAATTTCATCCCAGGTTCAGGGAGGTACTTGCGGCAAAGAGCTCTCTATTCTTTGTTGCTGTTATGTTTTGTTTTGTTTTGTTTGTTTGTTTGTTTGTTTTAATTTCCGTGGTTCGAGAAAAGGTCACTTTCTCACCCCCACCTGACAGCCAGGAACATGGACCCTTGTTTAAGCAGTCCTTTATTAGAGCTCACATGCGTTTTAAGAAACCCCTTTGACAACCTTGCTTTAGGAGGAGAGCGGGGAGACACTCAGGCGGCCAGATCAGGGCTGTGGGAGCTGGCCCAGCAGGAGGGTCTCAGGCTGCCAGCTGCCGAGCACCCAGGACCTCTGGTCTTCAAGGACCATCTGAGCCCGACACATCAGTGGGGAAGTCCGCGTGGGTTCCCAGACCTGCAGGGCTCACCCACAGTGTCTGTCTGGGTTTCCTGAGCAGTTCTGTCTTGCGAGGATCCACGGGTGTTGTCAGAAGGGCTTTTCAGTTTGGTTAGACTTCAACTCCCTCCTTCAACGTAGTGGGTGACTTAGGCCTGAAGCTGTCAACTCTGCACTAGAAGGGACTTTAGAAATCACCTATGGCAACCCCCAGGAAGGAAAAGTGACTTGGCCACAGTCACACAGTAAGAATTCCTTAGTGTCAGAGCTGGAACTAAAACGAGGACCCCTGGCTCCAAAACCAAGGCTCTTCACACGGCACCATCAGATCACCCAGACGGCCTGCCCCTGGAGAGTATGAATCCGAGAATCTGCCAAATTCCTGCCTACCAAAGGTCCTGTCTGCAAAACCCTACTCCTTCCCTTTCTCCTCCCTACTCTAATTCTAGCCTCCCAAGCCTCTGGAATAGTTTGGAGGTAAGCAGAAAAACATTCTGGCCAAGCAGCATTCTCCTCTTCAGGCATCCCTAGAATGAAAGCTCATGGGCATTCTAGAAAGGAAGACTTTCCCACCCACCCTTTTTTCCCTCCCTACCCTGGCTCTGACTTCATGTCTGCTTTTTCTGTTTCTTTGGCTACATGAGGCATGTCATATGGCCAAGCTTCCATATAGACCATTTCTTTTTTTTTTTTTTTAAGTTTTCATTTTATTCATTTTAACAGACAGAGATCACAAGTAGTCAGAGAGGCAGGCAGAGAGAGAGAGAGGAAGAGAAGCAGGCTCCCCGCTGAGCAGAGAGCCCGATGCGGGGCTCAATCCCAGGACCCTGGGATCATGACCTGAGCCGAAGGCAGAGGCTTTAACCCACTGAGCCACCTAGGCGCCCCTAGACCATTTCTTATAAATGCAAACACTATACCTGAATATAAAATAAAATTTAATAGTGGTCATGTGCTTGTTTGTGGTTGTTGTTTTTTTCAATAAACCATATCCCTGAACATATTTTCAAAGTAAAATACCTAGAAAAGACCATGTTTATTTGCAGATGATGGAGAAATCACTTGGACATAAATGTTATCATTGAGGGACAGCCTATCTTATAACTATTTGTTAAGTATCTATTTTTCCCACTGGAACTGACTCCTGAAGGGTTCCCATCATGTCTTTTTCAAGTCTGCATTCCTTAGAACCTCATAGTGCTTTTCACATATGAAGGTCTCTATCAACGTCTGTTAAATTGAATTTTGCTTAATTTAGTGAGAGCTCCCTATGCAATAGGCAGAGTGCCAGATGTTTTCATAGCTTTTACACAATTAACTCTCATGCCTATCCCGTATCGGTTATTCCTTGCCACAGTAATGATGTTTTACAAACCACCCTGAAGTTTAGTAGTCTAAAACGGGAACCTCTTATTTTGTGTGGGTCTCTATGTTGGTAGCCAATTCGGCTGATCTGGGTGGGCTCCGCCCATCTCAGGAGAGCCCATTCATGTGCCTGTGGTCAGCCGGAGGGTAGCTGGGGGAAGCTGACCTGAGATGACCTAAGCTGGTGTGGCAAGAATGACTGTGGCCTCTCCCCACATGAATTTTCACTTTCCAGCAGGCCAGCCTCATCTTACATTCATGGTGCAGACAGCAGGGTTCCAAGAGAGTCAGCAGAAGCTTGCAAGCACCTTGGACGTCCAGGCTCAGCCCTGACACGCCGTCATTTGACCACATTTTGTTGGTTCAAGTGAGCCACAAGGCAGCCCCAGATGCAAGGGCTGCAGAAGCCAAATTGATTCCCACTCTTGATGGCAGAACCCACAAAGTCACATTGCTACGTATTGAAGGATTGTGCTCATTTTTGCAGTCAATCCACCGCGTAAGTCCAATTTTAAGATGAAGAAAGAAAATGGACGGAGTTTAAAGATTTATTTAAAATGTCCTATGACTGCATTGTGGTGATGGTTGCACAACTCTATAAGTTTACTAAAAATCATTGAACTGTACACTTCTAATGGCTGGCTTTTATGGTATGTAAATTATTCCTCAGTAAAGCTGTTTTTTTAAAAAAGCTGAAAAAATGAAAATTTATTGAAAATCATTCAGCTCATAATCCAAATCTGCATTTAAGCTCAGGTACTCTAGCACAAAATTCAGTCATCTTTCCAGTGTACTGTATTTATCACACCTAAAGTATTGGATTCTCAGAATTGGGGAGTCTAAGAGTGAGAAAGATCTTCTAGAGATCTCTTCGTTCATCCCTCTTTCTTCAAGCAGCTGAATGGGTAAGCCTCTGGTGCAGGTGCTGACTTCTCCTCTTAGGCTGAAAAATAGAAAAAGCATTACAAGACACCTGAACCAGGTAAAAAATGGGTCTCAGCTCTCAAATGCTTTTGGGATCCAGGGTGATCAGTACTGAAAAGAACAGTACTGAAAAGAACCCACCATGTTTGGAACCAGAAGCCTCAGACAGTTCTTTCCATTTTAGTCCCTGTCGTTTTCACTGACCTTGCCCTTTAGCCAGAGGACCTAATGTGCTTTGATTCTGGTGTTATAAGTAACAGGATTTTTCTTCTTGTTTTATTATCCAGTGTCCAAATCTATGTGTCCTCCCTGGAGCTGAGAGTGGTTATAGTCAAATTAAAGTTCACCCAAAGGACTTTTTTTCTGTGGGAGAAAACCTCTACCAGGAGGGCACTGGGAATAACAACAAGTTTCTAAGAAAGGGGTTTGTATAATTGTGGTCCATCTCTCTGGTGCCTGAAGGGATCGAGAACGACGAACAAACGGGAAACGCCATCTTGTCTTATGTGTTGGACTTGTTTCTGGAGAGAAAAAGAGTGAAATCCCGAGGAGATGCACCCCAGCTCAGCACAAACAACTCTGAAGAGCGAACTGAGCAGCTTTCATCAATCACGCACAGACCACATCAAAAGCTGCCGGAGGAGAGTCGCTCACCCGATGTTAGGCAGGGTCAGGCAAACCTTGTCCAACGCTCCTGCTCGATATTATAAAGCAGAATCACCCAGAGAAAAGGATGGAAAGAGGAGTGCCAGAAATCAGACCATGTGAAGAAAGGAGGCAAATAAGGCTGAAAATGGGATGCAGTGGCCATGGAGGGAGGAGGGAGGAAAAAGAGAGGAAATAAAAGGGAGAGGAGGGGAAACAGGAGGGTGTATAAATAGATAGCAAGAGAGAACCAGCAAAAGAGGGAGCAGAAAGCCAGCCATGGGGAAACAGGAGAGAAGTCATCAGTGGCTGAAGAAAGGAGAGCTCAGGAGCAAAGGGAAGAGATGCAGCCTTCATACAGGGTGAAGGCCACGCGGGCAGCCAGCTGGCCTGAGGACCTGCAGTGCACACAGACTTCCGCTGGAAGTAGAAAGGTTCCATTTCTGTATCTAGAGAGCACCATCAAGTCTCCGTAAAAGGAAGTGGGATGGAAAGCAAAGAAGCACCGACACACTCCCACCTTCTTCCTCTCTGGCTCCCCAGGGTCTCTCTCACCTGCTGTGAAGGGCTATTTGATCATCCTGGCTGGCTTCTCTCAGGCTCTGAAAATCAGAGGGAGCCATCATTAGAAAGCCAGCCGATGTCCACCTAAGCCTCCCACTGGAGTGATTTCATCTTTTATTACAACAAAGCTGGGGCATTCATGTATCAGCTCAGGCTGTAAATCTGCCTCCTTCATAGATCAAGTTCGATTTTCCAACTAATTGGAGGGAAACAAATCCACTCCCGGGTCAAACCAAGCAAATTTTCCCTCTCCTGCAAAGTGTTTAGCTCTGTCTTAATCAAGAGGTAAGGGTCCAGGCACTTGGGTGCTCCTGTGTGGAGCTTTGGGGAGACCAGGGTCAGCGAGAAGATAGCAGGTAAAAGAGAGGGGAGCCTATGCAATAAGGAGACAATATGGGGAGTGGGAGATGGAGAGGCATGCTCCAAAGCAACTTTGCTTATTTTACCATTCCACCCCATAAGGAGATATTGGAAATAATGATGCATCAGGAAACTGGGCCCTGAGATAGCCTGGCTCCTGACATTCTATGTACATTTGCTGAAATAAAGCAAGTGGCTCCCAACACTTAACTGGAGGATTCACATAGGAGCTGAAAGATAAGTGATCCACTGTACGAGCCAGCCAGCGACATGCATCATTACATACAACTCTCACATCGACCCCATGAGATGACACCCTTCTTATTACTATTCCCATTTTACTGATGAGAAAACTGATGCCAGAGAGGCTGAATGACTGGCCCAAAGTCACACAGTGAGAACTCTGAGCCAAGCCTCCCCTAGGGCTAACGTCCTACAGCCACCATTTCTCCAGCCCCAGATGTGGGTGATGGAAGAATGGGGAGTTTCCTGTCCGTTCCTGCGCAGGATGGAGAGGAAAGGGAGCGTCCAGGGTCTCAGTCCCTTTGAGCAGGCTCGGGGTTCAGAATAAGATGGTTACAGTCCGTGTCACAAAGAAGAGACCAATTTACAATAGGAAATTTTTTTTTTTTTTTTGAGCTTGGGAAAAATGATGCAGCCATAAGCCAAGACAGAGGGTGACATTATTATGGGCAGCAACAAGTTTAGGGAGCTCTCTAAACTCTCCTATTTCCCTTTATGAAAACAAAAGACCAGAAAATTATCCATAATTACAGAGCCATCCGCAGTGAATTGCAACAGCTCTTGCATGGGCCAACAGGGCCACTGACTCCACAGCATGAATGAGTGTCTTAAATTCCTCCTCCCAGCCCTGCTCCAGCTCAGCCTGCTCTGCTCTGAGCAGCCCATCCCAACAGCAGGGGGGTCTGGAGCACAGGCCGTGTGGTCGGACAGAGCTGGGTTCAGATCTTGTCTCCTCTGCTCACCACCCGAGAAACTTCGGACACTTTGCTCGAAGCCTCCGGGCCACTGGCCTCGTCTGGGACATGGGGGCTACAGCAATGCCTTCGAGCCCAGGAATGTTAGGATCAGATAAAAAGATGAATGTGGAACATCTAGAGCAATTTCTAACCTATAATAATAAGCCCTCTTGACAAAAAGCTATCATTATTGTATCCCCCCCCCCCAACCCTTCATCTTCCTTATTTGAAGCTAAAAGGGGAAGAGGCAAATGAAGAGAAGTTTGCTTACATAAAAGCCAGATAGAGCCTGGTGAGTCCACCAGAGGCAATAATTATAAAGCTGCTTCAGAGCACAGAGAGTTCCAAGAACAGAATACACATTTGGAACAAGTTCATTAAAAAATTGCTTACTCATAAAAGCTGCTATCGTTAGGGCCTGACAAATGGAAGACACAGCCCCGATAAACAAGCAACCGGCGGTAAACAAGCCGACTACGCCAAGAGGTCGCTTGATTCCTCTCTTCCCATCCGTCAACTGTTTCCTAACCTTTTATGGGGTTATAATAACAAGTTCAGGTAGGTTTTATGTGCCTGTTTACTCTGAGTTCTCCCCAAACTCCAAAGAGAAGGAAGAAGCTTCCAGACTTCTCTGCCAGGTCCTGGAATGGAGGAGAAGGAGGCAGCCCGAGCCCAGCAGCCCTGCTCCCACGACTCAGCCGGAGAGTCAGCTTCAGGCTTTTCCCACCTCTTCGGCCCGTCTAGAGGTCTCGAACACTCCGCACCCCTGTTCCAACACTTCCCCATTGAGCCACCCCAAGAAAAATTGTTTCCCGGCCAGCCTGCATCTCGCTGCCTTGCTCAGTCCATGTAGGTCACCTCCATGGTGCCAGAGGGAGTCCTGGCTGGGAAGTCAGGGGATCAGGATGACAGCACAGCATAGCCACCTGGTAGCCAGACATTGTCCCTGAAATTCTGTGAGCCTTGGTTTTGTTGTCTATAAAATGGGGATAACAGCACCTCCCTCACAGCGTTCCTGGGAAGCTTACATAAGGTTATGCTCTCGAACTTGCACTTGGAGAGTCTGGCACGTATGGCCAGAGTCACAGCCAGCCAATCACGGTGATGAGCACCCCAAGCTCTGTCCTGTGATCCTGGGGGCGAGAAGGGCAATGGGAAGTGAGGGAAGGACCCCTCCTCCCAAATAACCACCCTCAGAGAACTGAGTCACAATGTAGCGGAGATCACTGAGGCTTCAAATTGCTTTCGAAGAGTTTCTAGGTGCCCACGTGACCTAAGGAAATGGGGCAGAGGAGGCTGGGTGCTGTCACCCCTTCCCTGCTCCTGCCTTTCCCTGCCCTGTTCTGTCCCTGATGGACTCGGCTACATCTTGTGTCCTTGCCCAAGAAAGCCAGCAGCATCAGAAAAGAAGCAGCATAGTGCTTTTATAAGGCCTGGGGCCAAATAAACGTGTACCAGCATTTACCAGAAACCACAGCAAATCATAAATTCTTGTGTAATGAGAGCCAGTAATTTCCATGTACTTCTTTGTCACCCAAACCCCACCTACTTGACTACCGTTTTTCTGGAGGTTAAAATAAAAACTATGTGTCACTTAGTTACACAAATCGACAGCCATTTCAGGCTTTGAAACCTTGCTTTATTTTGTAAAAAGGGGATTAAACAGTAAGTGATAACTTTTGGGAGCCAAATTCTTCCGAAGTACAGTTTCCTTCAGAATCTCAGCTGGCGGCTGGCTTTTCGTGTGTGGGCGCTGGGAGACAGGAAACGGCTGGCTTGAATTCGAATATGCAAAAGTTAGGCTTTTAGGATCTGCTGTATTATTCTAGAAATCTTTATGGAATACCCACTATGTTCAACGCATTGCGCTAGCCGCTGGGATTGATGTGATTCTTTCTCCTCACCAGAATCACCAGGGACGGCGGGGGTGGGGCAAAGTGCAGATGCCTGAGTCCCACCACAAGATAATCAAATGCAACTGGAATGGGGTAGGGATCAGGCCTATCATTTCTTTTTTCCCCGCGGCTGAATCTTATGTTCAGTCAGGGGGGACAATGAACATACAACGCACAACGTAGGTGGGGTAGGTACAGGAGTCCAGGCTGGAAAGGGGCAGGGACCAGTCCTGTCAAGCCTGATTCATTCAGTCCACAAAGAGCTACAGATCAAGGGCTCTGTTAGGTTCTGGGAACAGGAAGGAGCCTCTGGCTCCCGTTATCAAGGAGTGGGCAGAATAATGAGACAAGTGCAATTATTCTGTATGTAGGTTCTCGGATGAACTTGAGCACATAGGCAGCTTCTGGCCCCCTCTGGCAAGTCAGAAAAGACTTCTCAGAAGAGAGGATGCCTAAACCACATCCTGACCGATGAGAGAGGGCTAAGCAAACACAGGGACAGATACAGAAAACATTCTCAGCTGAGGAAACGACCCTTGCAAAAGCCCAGAGGCAGGAGAGAGCTCCCTGCGTTCTGGGAACTGCTGCCGTTGTGCTGAGCGGACAAGGGAGCCGTGAAGGGGCTGGGAGGGCAGGGGAGCGGGGTCAGAGCATGACCAGCTTCCCGTATTTCAGACCATTTGTTCTCCGCTCCATTGTCTCCATCCCCGGCGAACAGCCCGGGACTAGACGCAGGACAGACACATAACAACTACTGGTTGAACAAATGACTGCAGTAGAAAAGGCTGAGAACAGAGCTCAAGGGAAACACACCTAAAAGCTAAAGAAGAGAATCTGCAGTCAGAGAGATAGGGGGAAACGAGATGAGTGGAGATTAGTGGTCCAGAGACCAAGGGAGGACAGAACTTCCAGAAATAGGGGGCTAGTGGCAGGGGCTGGCAAGAAGCCAAGGAAACACACACAAGGAAAAGCCGGCTGTTGGAGAGCAATAGGGCAACAGAGCAGTTGAGCTGTGAGCCGTGCACACCCGAGTTATAGGAGAAGCAGGGTGGTCGTAAACTCGGGCGGGCATGGCTAGGGAAGGAAGGGACTCTCCAGGCCAACTTAGCTGTCATGAGCCTTGCCCAGGAAAGGGCACATGAGAGGTGAGAAGGTGTGGCAAGAGCTGTACAAAGCTAAAAGAAGATTTGATTTTGTTTTTTTCTTTTCGAGATCAGTTTTTGTAACATGTTTAACTGAAAGTTCCTGTAAAAAGAGGTTAGACATGGAGGACAGTGTGCTAGAATGAAAAGAGCAGAGCGGCCAGTTGCTGACTCCAGGACCTCTCTGAGCCCCAGTTCTAACGAGTAGAACAAAGGACAGTAACTCACAACTTGAATGGATATTGTAATAAGTAACTCAAAAATGCCTCGTGCAGGGGTGCCTGGGTGGATGAGTTGGTTAAGCGTCTGCCTTCGGCTCGGGTCAAGATCCCAGGGTCCTGGGATGGAGCCCCATGTCAGGCTGCCTGCTCAGTGGGGAATCTGCTTCTCCCCCTCCCCCTGCTTGTGCATGTTCTCTCTCTTTCTCTCTCTGTCTCCCGCCCTTTATCTCTCTTTCTCAAATAAATAAATAAAATCTTTTTTAAAAAAAGGTTGGTGCAAGGGAAACTTGTGTTCTCCTTCTCTCTCTCCTCTTAGGATTTCAGTCACTAAACATTGTACATACACTTCACTTTCCTCAATCAAATAAGGACCCTGTTCCCTGCCTCGTAAAGCTGGGGCTGTTCGATTTACTAAGAACATAACAGTAGAAGACACTTGCAAAAGTTAAAAGTGTCACTGACATGATATGATTACTATCCAGGCAATATAAAACAGAAAACCTTGAGAGCGGTATTGAGAGACCAATATTTCCTTAGAGTCAGGTTGAATCATGGCCTCATTCTTAAAAGCTATGAGACCTTTGGGAAGCTGAACACAGAGTTTTTGCGTCTTGATCTCTAAAATTATCAAAAACATTTTTAAGTGTATGAAGTTCTCTGAATATAATGAGTGTCAGTAAATATTACTTTCTTCTCCTCTGATCTGGAAATTTTAAAAACAGCATTGTCTTCCATCTACATGGAGTAACAAGGGTGGGATTTGGCTTGGTTACAAAGGAAAGATAAGAAGGTTCAAATTCAAGTATATGCAATGATCGTTAGAAGGCTGAGGAAGGAAAAGCAAGCTACTCCTAAACTAAGCTACTGCTGGAGATCCACCTTGACGATGTTTCTAGCTTTAACAACAGACCATGTATATAACAAAAGAAAACAGAAGTCCTGATTCAACCAACTCCTGTGCCAAACCAGCACCTTGATCAGAAGATAAAGGACAGAGTCTCTTGGGGTTATCGGGGTGACTCAGTTGTTTAAGCTCTCCCTTTGGCTCAGGTCATGATGCCGGGGTCCCGGGATCAAGTCCCATCATGCTCCCTGCTCAGTGGGTGGTCTGCTTCCCTCCTCCCTCTCTGCCCCTTCCCTGATTGTGCTCTCTCTCAAATAAATAAATAAATAAAATCTTTAAAAAATAAAAAATAATTTTTAAAAAAGTCAGTTTTTCTGATTTAACACTAAGCTCCATGGAGGAATAAGAACACATCTCACGTATTATTTTCCTCCGGCTCTAGGTTCAGTGTCCACTCCACCCTTAAAAAACTTTCTATGGTGGAGCTGGGGGGACCACAGCTCCAATCACCATGGCATTCTAAGAAAGGGCCTTGGCAAAATGAACTGTTTGTCAAAGTTTAAGCTGCAAGTATGCTTATCTGTAAAATGGGGACACTTCTGATCTGCAAACATTGGAGGAAGAAACAGAGTGAGGGTCTGTAAGGAGCTGGCCCTGTGACTGGCCACATAGTAGGAGGTCAGCACATCATGGGAGCTCCTATTTCTGATAAGGGTAGAACCAACCAGCATTCCATGCAAGGGAGCCCAGTGATATCAGGATGCACACAGGGGTAATCGCATATAAACAGTCCAATTTTACAGCTAAAAAGAAAAAAGAAGGTTCAAGTGAATTTTTTCCCCATTTCACTAAAATTATATGCTCCAAGCCTGAAACCTTTTTCCTCCTGTCTACTGCCCAAAACTCATTTCTCCAACAGAGATCTAAACTACCATAAATCCCATCAGGGGTCAAAATGGCTGACACAATTTTAACTACAAGAGAGTACAGCATAAATGGCATCATTATTATCCCCAAGGGCTGCTCTCTGCCTTTTCTAGGGCACAAAAGAAAAAGTCATATTTTTTAATCTGGAAATAGACAGTATTCCAGAATTTTTGAGGGACAGATTCAAGAACTCAGAAGCACGGTGGTTAGGAAAACGAAGTATGACCACACTTAAAGTGAACAATCTTCTGCTTTTTAAAAAACTCCTTATTGCTATCCTACCCCAAAAGCTAGAGGTAGTGTTTCTAAGTGAAGTCTAAGTAACGCCCTGTGATTGCACAGTCTTCTCTATTCCTCTGTGATCTAGAAGCAGACCTCTTTTAGTGAGAGGCACTCGGTCCCTCACTGTGTTCACACTCTTCCTCCCGGGGAGCTGGCTGGTGCAGTCCCTCTGACACTCACCACCCAAAGCTACCTCAGACCTCATGGTTAAGGGCATAGTCTCCAACAAGATTGCCCTTGCTTCACACAACAGCCATAAGTTCAGGGATCCTCAGGCCGCCTGCACTTCCGAGCAGCTGGCTAAAATTCAGGAGTCCCCATAGCTCCCTCAGGTTCACTAATTTATAGCAGGAAAGTGCTGCACTTATGATGAGAATTTTATCCTCAAGGCTATAAATCCCCAGGCCAGCCAAATGAGCCTACATGGGACAAAGCCAGAGAGGGTCCTGAATGTGAAACTTCTCTGTCCTCTCTCAGTGGGATCAGGGTGTACCACCCCCATGGCTCATTGATGTGTTCACCAACCCAGGAGCTCAACCAAGGCTCAGGACCAGAGTTTTCATGGTGGTTTCATTATGTAGGAATCGTTAATTGAATCATTGGCCATGTGGTTACATTCTAGTCCCTGTAGGGATGCCTGGGTGGCTCAGTCAGTTAAGCGTCTGCCTTCTGGTAGGGTAATGATCCCAGGGCCCTAGGATCAAGCCCCACATCAGGTTGCTGCTTGTCAGGGAGCCTGCTTCTCCCCCAGCTCATGCTCTCTCTCCCTCTTTTTCTCTCTCTCTCATATGCTGCCTCTCTTTCAAATAAATCAGTAAATTCTTTTAAAAAATTATATTCCCTCTATTCCTGAAGACTGGGCCACTATTATGTGGCTCAAAGCTCCAATACTCTAATCATGGTGGATCTTCTCAACTTGACCATCCCCCATAGTGAAACTACCTAGGGGCTCACTAGGAGACACTTCATTGGCTGAAATTCAAGTGTGGTCCCCAAGGCCCACCATGAATAATGAAGATACTCCCATCATTTTGGAAATCCCAAGAGGTTAGAAGCTCTACTCCAGGAACCCAGGACAAAGACCAGAAACATACTTTACAGTACAAAACAAGGGAAGGTTCAAACTTCTAAAAAACTCACTATTGACACTCTAGACCCAATCCTTGTCCACCTGCCAACAAGTTCAGCAAGTCAAAACTTCCTTGCTGGCATCTCAGTCTCTTCATCTTCTGGCACCATCAGACCTGGCCAACCTCATTTCCAATATCCCCCATCACAAAGTCTGCACCCTAACCCGCTTGCTCTGCCCCAGTTTCCCCAGAGAAGTCATTGAATGCTGAGATAACCTTAAGAGAATGGATGAATGAGATGGGAAGAGGACCTGGGACAGAACCCATGCTGATAGTTAAGAATAAGTGAAGGCAGAGCAGCCTACAGAGGAGCCCGAAGAAGAAGGAGAAGGAATTCAGCTGTTGCACATGGTTCTGGAGGCTCAGGAAATGAGCTTTCAGCATGCAGAGAAGGACCAACAGTGTCAGCTACTATGGGGAGGTCAGAAGGATAATGGCTTAAAAGTTTCCAATGGATTCAGCAATAAAACAGCCATCGATGACCTTGCTGAAGCACTTTCAGAGGAGTAATAAGGGCAGAAGCCAGATCGCAGTGGGCAGAATAGAGAAGGGGGGGGGTAAAGAAGCAGAGAAGCAGATATATATGTCTCTTTAGACAGAAAGCAGTCGCTGAAAGGTGCCATGGGGCCTGACAGGAATCAGATCTTCAAGACGGAAGATGTGAAAGTATTCAGATGCCTACAAGAAGAAGTCAAAAGGGAAAGGGACTGTGGGATGGTACAGGCAAGAGAGAGGGAGCATTTATCAAGCCAGGCTACTAAGGCCTGGGAGAGAAAAGCTCCAGGGGACAAGTGGAGGAATCCACCCCAATGGGGATGCTCGTCTCCCATGACAACGGCAGTCAAGGAGGGAGGCATGGCAGTAGTGACCACTAATGTGTAGGTTTGGGGGCAGTGAGTGAAGTGGTGGAAACAGAGTGGCCCCACCACTGGCATCTATCTTCTCTGTGATGTAGGAAACAATGCCATGTGTTTAGCTTGTGAAAGTCAAACATCTGAGTAGAGGGGGAGAGTGAAGGAGGTACAGAAACGCTAGTGTAGGGAACTAGACAGAGAACTGAGTAAGGAACTTTGGAATGACTACAGGGCACCAGCAGTGATCCAGGAACATCCTAGAACCATGACGCTGTAGTAAAATTCATCTGCAGTTGTGTGGGTTCCACTGCAGCATGAGGCAAAACTGGTCAAGGCTGGTATTCATTAGAGCCAGGGGTGAGCCTTTGCCAGCCAACTAGGAAAGAAAGCCAGTGGAGCCACGAGACTGGCTGGCCAGAGGTTGAAGTAGCATGAAGCTGGAAGCGGGTGAGGAGAGGGCGTAGAGCTATGAAGAAGGTGGATAGAGGGACTCCAAGGGTCTGAGGGTCCCTAGTTTAAAAGATACAGAGAGTGTGACTTAAGGAGTAAAGGAGAAAGATCAAAGGTTATGGTCAGAAATTAGGATATGATCTAGAGGAATACAAGCCCCAGGGTGGAGCCATGCATGTGTACGGCTCAAGCAGAGTAGAAGTGAAGGTCATTGTCCATGAGAAGACCCAGGAATGGGGAAGTCAGAGTGGTGTTGGGGCGCCCTCATGACCACGGAGCCAACCCAAGATTAGGCAAGGAGTTCAGGTGCAGGAAAAGACTGTGAACCACATGCTGATCCGTTTAGAGAAAGGGAGGATGACAAAAAGATAGTTACACAATGACCAAGAAGTATAGCATGGACATCACAAAGCAGAGGCTAACAGACCCAATCAGACCAAGAGCCAGGTTCTATTTGGCTGACTCGAGGTTTTTGGCTTGTTTTATGATGAACTACTTCACCTCACTTAAAAATCAGGAGAGTTCATATGAAAATCTGGATTCTCTGGAAGGCTATTCCTAAAAACTATGACTATCTGGCGACATGGGGCTCCTCTCCCTCCATCATGAGCTTCAGAACAGAGGAGCGATTTTAGAGTATCTTGTTGTGTCTGGTTCACTACAGTCCCCACAGGTGCTCAGGGTACTGGCATTTCATTGGAGACCTCTAGTAGAGGGCAGGAAATGCCATTGAGCATGAGCCTTAAGGGGGTCAAAGCATTACATGAGTCATTTTGGGGAATCACAGTAGGGAACAGAGCCAATGCCAGATGCTGGCCCTGAGGTGTGGGAGAGGGAGCAGCTCCCCTTGAGAAGGGAGAAGCAGGTTGAAACAAGAGCCTGGAGGGAGTGGTCAGTGAAAAGTCAGAGATTCTGAATGAATTTCTCACTTGTGGAGACTCCAGAGGATAGACATAAATTCAGGGTAGGAGCAGAGCCAGTGAGAGGAAACACAGAGCAATGATAAGGGCCGGGGGAAAGCAGGTGATTGGAAGTCTCTTGGGAAAACAGATAGTTGAGACGGGAAGCATCTGATGTTAAACCTCAAATTTTCTAACTAATTCCTCTTGGGGTCAATTGGTAGTCAAGGTGGAGTCCCCGAGCTGGACCCGGGTCCCTCGAGTCAGATAGCCCACCAGGACAGCTCAGGAACACTCAAGAATCACCAGGATACCAAATCACACAGAAGCCAACCAAACTGAATTTCTAATGCTCTTTTCCTCCACTCTGGTCGACTGATCACAGAATCTCAGTAGCAAGAGCCTTAGCCAGGCACTCACCCCTTAGCCAAAGCAAGAACCCTCTTTAACGACATCCCATGTAGTCACCTTGAGGGCAGCATAGAGCTCTGACACCCAGGGAAGGAAGAACTCGTAAGAGCCTGTGCCAAACTCATGTTGGGTCTACTTCAAATTCTCACCAGAACTTGCCTCAAGGTCCAGGAAAAAGGAGTGGAAATTTTTCTACCTCCTCTTCCCCCACCATAGATGCCTGTCTCCACCCCAGTAAGACTCTTAGCAGTGCATCTCAGCCAAAACTGGAGGTCCTAGATGGACTTCACTGAGCAGGCCAAGACACCTGGCCACCTATGAAAGAATGATTCTCAAGTAAATTGCATTCCAGTTGTTAGACAGCCAGCTTGTAAACCTCAGGCACACGGCTCATCAGCATGGTGAAGACTGCCTACATGTGAAACCAGATCTGAGAAAACATGTATGTTTCAACTTGTTTTGTTCGAGGATCCTGTCAATCAGACTGTGGTGCCTTACACCTCTGACAATGGCCAGGGAGTCAGCAAAAGCTCCCTTCCCAAGCAGCAAAGCCTCTTCCCCTGACGTCTGCTCACCTGGCAAAGAGCTGCTTGCCCAGCACTTTCTGGACGTGGCCCAGCCTCCTCCTGACAGAGCCTGGGAGGCATCAGGACCCCATGGACCCAGTGGCCATGTGGGCTCCCCTGCAAACTCTGGTGCCTCCCTGCAGGGGGTTATTCAGGTAAATTGTCATGAACTCAAGAATCAATGTGAACTAAGGCTGGTCCTTTTGTCCCTCATTCTACAACATTGCAGAGCCTCCCAGACCCTCTCTAAGGGCTTCTTATTAAATCTTAAACAATCTCAGATTGATCTTTAATCTTGGAATAGCTTTCCATTCAGATTTCCGATGGTAGATGTCCTACTCTTTTATCTCCCTGCTGTTCTCTCCTCGTCGATAAATAAAAAAAAAAAAAAGTAAAAAAGAGCAATAAAAGGAATCAGAGAAGAACTCACAGTTTCTCACCTTGTCTCACTTCGGTCTAAACAAGAAAATGTCTTATTAAAAAAAAGGGGGGGGTGGGTTGGGCGGGAGAAAGGTGATATTTAATTTTATTGGGGAGAACGAATCATTGCCAGAGAATGCCTGTGGCTAAATGAGATCATCAAGCCGAGAGCAGAGCAGCGAACCGCATGCACAAATATGAAGTAATATCTTTCTACTCGGAGGGAAACTGACACTCAATTTCAAAAACTTCAGGCAGGCGGCTCTGAGTTTGGAGAAATCACAACCACCTCCTCGGAACCATTTACAACTGCTTCTACTCTCTGCAGTGAAAGCTTAAAAATGCAAATGAAATGGGGCCATTTAAAGAAAAATATCCCTGCTAACTGTGCTCTGGGTAAGAAAAAAAAAAAAAGCCTATAGCTCAGAGGGCAATCTTAAAGTCAATGAAACTCAGCAGCCCGATGATGTTTCATTCTGATGGATAATGTGCGCTCTGCTTCCCTCTCATGAGTTTAGAAGTATTTAAAGAAAAGGGTAAAATCACCCTGTTTAGGAGATTAATTTCTTTAAAAAAAAAAAAGTCTGTTTTTGCTGTCACTTCTGGTCTGATGGAAAGTAAAACCAGAGCTTATTCTAAATGTTCACTGCCAAGAATTACCAAGGTAGGGGGCTGGGGGAAGAAAAAAAAACAGCCCTGAAGAAGTCAAGCCCTGCCCCATCTCCCTGGGGAAATTCATACTTATATTATCCCGGAAGCCGTTGTAAAAATAGTTCTTGAGGGATACAGATTCCAATAATAGGCACCGCATTTATTGAACACTATGTGTCGGGGACTGAGCTTAGCACTTTCCAGGACTTCTGTTGTCTTCACAGTGTACTTTCCCACACGGACACATGCAGCAGGTCCCACGACTCTACCCATGGTACAGGTGAGGCAACTGAGGTTAAGGAGATCAACTCACTTGTTCAAGGTTACATTGCTGGAAAGTGGCTGAGCAAGACTGCATTTAGGCTCAGGAGGCATAAACTACAATGCTGTGTGGCCAACGTCTCCCCAAGGCCAGTGGCCAACGTCTCCCCAAGGCCAGTTCAGTCCAGGGCAGTCTGGTAAGCCTCCCCACACAGTAACGTTGACACAATTCAGTAAGTCCTACTCACTTTGAAATTTCTTTGAAGTTGACATTTTGTACACGAGGCCATCAGTATCTGAGGAGCAGACACTATAAACCTAGAGCTGAGGGGTGAGGTGGGGATGGGATCACCAAAGGATCCATGGTACGTCCTGCCCTTCGTGTGCTTGGGACATCATCAGAAGCTCATCTCTATTAAAGCCATTTCATGCAGAAGAAAAACCTATATTGATTAAGAGCCGAAATTCTTCTTGGGGCAACCAAGTACGTTTTCCCACTTGACCACAAGATCTTAGAGCCAGGCCGCCAACATCACCACCTTCTCTAGCTCTTGGGTAAAAAGGAGTCTGAATTGGACAAGTCCAGCCGACCATTGAGCAACTTGGGGGTTAGGGACACTGACCTCCCCTCCCCTCAACACAGTCGAAAATCTTCATATAATTTCTGACTCCCCAAAAGATTTCCTAATAGCCTACTGTTGACCAGAAGCCTTACCGATAACAAAAACAGTTGATTAACACCGATTGGGCGTGCTACATGTAGTATACTGTTAGGTCATAATAATAAAGTAGGCCAGGGAAAAGATCATGTTATTAAGAAAATCATAAGGAAGAGAAAATACATTTGGAGTACTTGACTATCAAAAATACGTTACTGTGATAATGTAAATTAATACCATCATTGGGAAAATAGTTTGGCATTATCTTGAACATTTAGAGATATGCGGACCCTACAACACCAACTTCCCACTCCCTGGTCCTTTGGCTTGAGAAATTCTTGTAACCGGAGGACCAGGTCATGCACATGAATGTTCCTAGCTGCAGTGTCTATAAAAACCAAAAGCTGGAAACAGCCCAAATGTCCAACAGTAGAAACAATAAATAAATTGTGGCATATGTACACAAGGGAACACTCTGATCTATTGAAAATGAATTAATTACAGTTTCAATGCATGTATCAATGCCAATGAATCTTGTAAGCATAATGAGCTAAAGAAAGAAGTAACAAATGAAGACATATCATGTAATATACACGCCATTCAAAACAGACAAGATCAAACTATGTTGTTTAGGGATGCATATAGGCCATAAGGCTATTTTTTTTAAGGATTTTATTTATTTGACATACAGAGATCACAAGTAGGCAGAGAGGCAGGCAGAGAGAAAGAGAGGAGGAAGCAGGCTCCCTGCAGAGCAGAGAGCCTGATGTGGGGCTCGATCCCAGGACCCTGGGATCACAACCTGAGCCGAAGGCAGAGGCTTTAACCCGCTGAGCCACCCAGGTGCCCCCATAAGGCTGTTTTTAAAAAGGCAAGGAACAGGTCATCACAAAAATCTGGAGAGGGGTGATCTCAGGGAGGAAGGAAGGGGATGTCAATGGGAAAAGGGTGCAGGAGCAGATTGGGAAGCTTAAGATAATGGCAATGTTTTGATATTAAACCTGGATGGGGGCTAAGTGGGTATGTCTTTTTTAAAAAATATTCATTAGACCGTATAGAGTGAAATGCATATTTGTTACAAAACGTGGTCTTGTGTTTGTTATGACATATTGTATATGAGTACACTCTTGTGTACATGACACAATATCTGGAAAGGATGTTGCCTGGCCCAATTTATAGCATTGGAGGAAGCCTCTGTTTTCATGCAGAGTTACAGAAGTTCTGACGTCATTGGCCCAATCCCATTTAATTCTGAAATTCCCTCCAGAACATGCCACCAGAAGGGCTGTGGAGCCCCTGCTTGGATCCCTCCAGTTATGGGAAATACCATACCTCTCATAGCAGCTCATTTCTTCTGTTTTTTCAAGGTTGATTCTGCAGGCAACGGAATCCCTGATTTACATTTTTTTATCTATGGGAAGACACACATTACATAAAATAGGGCTCTCTTCATGATTTTTAACTGTACAATCCTGTGGTGCTAAGCACACTCACCTTATTCAGCAACAATCACCACTTTCCATCTCTAGAACTTTTTTGTCTTTCCAAACTGAAATTCTGTCCCCACTAAACAACAACTCCTTATTTCTTTCAGCCCTTGGCAACCACCATTGTACTTTCTGTCTCTATGAATCTGACTATTCTAGGGGCCTCACGTAAGTGAAATCATACACTATTTGTCCTTTTGTGACTGGCTTATTTCACTAAGCCTAATGTCCTCAAGGTTCATCCATGTTATAGCGAGTGTCAGAATTTCTTTCCTTTTTAAGTCTGAATAATTTTCCAGAATCTGTCTATATCCTGTTTTGTTTATCCATTGATGCACCCTTGGGTTGCTTCTACCTATCAGCCATGTTGCTATGATCATGAGTGTAAGCCCATTTCTTCTTGACTACTACTAAGTTCTTCCTTATACTCAACTAAAATTTGTTTCCCTATAACTTCTGCCTGTTAGTCTTCGTTCTACTGCCTTAAGTTCTTGCAAGGGAAATCCTCCCACTTTTCTTCACAAGGAAACCTCAAGTATTAGAAGACAACCTCTACTTTAGCCCAGATATTACAAGGGGATTTTTTGTTATTTCAATCGTTCCTCATATGATGTATTCTCCAGCCGTTCATCAACCTAACAGGCTTCTCTGAATACAGTTCAGATTTCATTAACTTTTATGAAAACCACATAATAGAAAGCCAATAGAAAGCCCTTACCCTGGAAAGCCTGCCCCCTTTCAATATTTTAATTAATTTTTTAAAGATTTTATTTATTTATTTGACAGACAGAGATCACAAGCAGGCAGACCGGCAGGCAGAGAGAGAGGAGGAAGCAGGCTTCCGGCTGAGCAGAGAGCCCGATGTGGGGCTGGATCCCAGGACCTGGGATCATGACCTGAGCCAAAGGCAGAGGTTTTAACCCACTGAGCCACCCAGGTGCCCCTCCCTCTCAATATTAACACCTGCAAAACCAGGCCTCCTGATGTGAGCTCTGCGATTGATTTTTTGAGTTTCAATGCAGCAGATTAACAATTTAGATGTGTTCAATCTCATCTTCTTGAATTTGGTCCAGCCTCCCAGTCAGCTGAGATCACTTTCAGTGTTATTCCATAGGACTCTTAGTCATACACAGAAATTGAAAATCATATTTGTCACTGAATCCCTTCAGAGTATCGATGTATAGGTTGAACACAACATGGTTAAGGCAAAGGTATATTTCACTGACCTCTCCTTCCAGATATCATTTATTAATACTCTTTAACTGCATTAATTCAGCGAACAGGATGTCCAATGAACTGCGATATTGTTTCATACACCTATTGTAGTTTTATCCACTAGGATATCACAGAAGACTTTGTCACCTGTTGTGGAAATCAAGACATGCTAGGTTTGTGGAACTTCCCAGATTTGCCAGTATGGCTGATCCATAATGGGCCCATTTATGGCAGCAGTACCCACACTGACTGCCAGATATCACCTCAATCTTTTCTAAGCATGCCTAAAGCGTGAGTTTAGCATACTGTTGAAGAGTTTTATCAGATTCAATGTCAAGTTCCTTTGCAGTTGGCTTCCAAAACTACTTTTTCTCTATTTCTGAAAATTATAAGAATATTTTCTTATTTCCTGTATTCTGGAAACCTTTCCACTCTTCACAATTGATGAAAACAAGGCTTCAGAGATTTCATCTGCAAATGTATTGAATAACGAGGATGAAAGCACCTGCTCTTGGACACTGTGAACTGACTACATAGTAATATCTCCTACCCACCCCTAGTGCATGTATTCCAACTTCTCACATTTGACTTCCCTATTCCTGATGGAGTATGAGCTTAAACCCCCTTTGATCTTCCATCTTCTCTCGTTTATCCATTACCATTTCCTCAAGCAACTGGATCATCTGTTCTTGGTCGTTTTCATTTTCACTGTTCTTCTTGCATGTTCTAGTCCTTCTGTTGGCTGAGAAAATCAGATTTCTGGTCCCCAGAAAGAGGTAAGGAGGAAAAAATATATACCCAGTTACCAAGACAAGGGTCCCCTTGGTTTTCTCACTGTATAAGGGGGGAGGTCTCTTCACACCAGCTGTGCAACTATTTAAATTGGCATAAGGGAACAACAGGAGGAAAAAAATGGATCAAATCAAAGACATGTAAATCAGCCCCACTCACTGCCAGTGTATTAACCTGGGGCATATCAGGCCCCGGTATATTTATAACTCAAATGATGAGCTGGACTCCATCTTCTAAATAGGGTCACTGTTGCCCCTTTGGACAGGGAAATTCTCAGCTGTGTGGAACTGTATCAAACCATATGGCATGGAAGCATGTAGAATACTTAGCATCCATCATTTCAGAACACTGAACTCAGTAGTGTCCCTCCATCACTGTGACATTCCAAAACAACCATATGCATTTCCAAGTGTCCCTGGTTGAGACCCACTGACAGATGATCCTTCAAGTCCCTTTTAGCTTTAAATTTCTGGCTCTATAATTTCTTTGCAGACAGAAGCTTTGAAGTTTTAAATAATTAATAACTTTATGTTAAGCTTTAGTCAATAACATATTACATTATTGAAAGTAATTTTCTGGATGAAAGAGAAGTAGTCTGTATCTTTCAGCAAGCATGCAAAGTTTTTCTCCAGTTTTTTTAAATTAGCAGGGGTAACTAATTACAAATCGAGACATTCAGAAAAACTAGTACACAATTCATCATTTCAGTCAATTGGATGAAGAAATGAGATGAATAAAAAATGTTGACAAATTCCTATCACAGAATCACAATAAAGAAAAGCAAGCTCCTGAATCTGTATGTCTTTTCCCTTTGTTTTAAAGGAGTAAAAGCTGAACAAGTTTCCTACTTGCTTCTGTACCTGGAAATTCTCCTGCAGATCAAAAGAATTCCCCCAAATCCAGGAGAATTACCATCCTGCTCAGAACTGTATATTTGCCTCATCTCAGAGCAAATCATTTGGTTCATTAACACTCCGCCTTCCAAAGAGGCTTATGCTTTATCCTTCCCCTTCACAATACCTTCCTGTCCCCACCTCCCCACACACAAACCAGCCCCTTCCCTCACCCCATCACCACCACCACTGACACCACCCAAGGAGAGCAGAGCCATGGCTGGCTGGCTCCCTCTCTGCAGAAATTGGTACAGCTACTCTAGTGCCATGCAGGGGTGTCTGCAGAAAGTGTTTTCCCCTCACAGCAGAAGGCCACCCTCCTCCAAAAATATCTGGCCCCTTCCAAGGCCTCTGAGCTAGTCCAGACAGAGACAGGGTTGTGAAACTGAGGAACCCTCTTTTATTTGCTTCTCCCACCCCTCTTGGTAAGGGAGTAAAAATGGGGACTGAGTACTTTTAAAACAATGCATTCTGTCAGGCTTCCTTTCCCTTCCCAGCAGCTCAAGGATCTAGCATCAGCAAAACATGTCAGTTCATGTTCTGGTGCGGAGACAAAGAGAAGAGAACTCAAACACTCTCCGGTGGGTGCGGCTTTAAGGCTCTTGGATTTTCCCATTGCTCTTTCCTTCCTGGTTTGGGGGCAGGGAGGAAAGACTGCAAGAGGCTTGGGGGCTGCCCAGAAAAGAGAATCGACTGCGTACCTGGGAAGTATGTACCCAGCTACCTGGAAGACACTGGGAGTTGGGCCCAAACCTTCAATTCATTTTTAGTTTTGTGCTAATTACCTGGCATTGAGAGCCAGCCCTGGGGCAGCTCTTCTTCCAGCAAATGGATTCAGATGTCCAGCCTGGCTTTGGGCAAAGGCTGTAGAATCCCTATAGCTTCTGCCACATACAGAAAAAATGGGATTAGCTATTCATTCTTCCTTAAAGACAGAGTCAGCAAAGACAAGCTTACCCTGTAGCTGTTGGGATCTAGGTTAGATAAGGAAGAACTGAGAGGAGCCCTGCAACAAAGGAATGTCATGAAGTGTTCCATTCAGAGCTCTTCACATCCAAAGAGCTTCTTGTCTCTCTCCTATGTCTGGTCTGGTCTCTCTAAGAGGCAGTCATTGGTAATGGCTTCATTTGTCTTTCCTTCCTTTCTCCATTTCTTTCTTTAGCAGACACAGCTTCCACATCTATTGTCCCTGTGCTTGGAACTGGCAGGAGGGAAAGGGAAAACTTCTCTTTTGGGTCCTAATCCAGGTAATTGAGATCTGTGGTCTGCACCGGTGTAGCAGCAATGGGAATGGACAAAAAAAATGGATGGATTCAAGGCTTATTAAGATGATGAGATTTCCAGGGTTTGCTGATGGAGAGGGTATGGAGAGTAAGGGAAAGAAAAGAATCAAAGATGACTCCTAAATTTCTGGCATGAGCAACTGAGTGAAGGCGATGTCATTTACCAAAAAAAAAAAAGAAAAGGAGGAGAAAAAGGAGAAGGAGGAGAAGGAGGAGGGGAAGAAGAAGAGGAAGAAGGGAGCACAGGAACATTTGAGGGACAAGTCTGGGGGAAGATCTGATTAACCCAGTCTTAAACAGGTGGACTTTGAATTGCATGGGAGATACCCAAGTGCAGATGTTCAAGAGAAAGTTGGGCAAATGGATCTTACACTTTGGACAAAGATCTGGGCTACAGACATGAATTTTGAAGGCACCACATTCAGGGAATTTAACTGGGAAGAAAGGAAAGGTTGGTGAAAATCTGTGTATCTCTCTAGTCCCCAAAGAGATAAGAAGACCCATGTGAAAATCCCCCGGTGCTTTGGGAATTGATCACTGGTCTAGATTTCAAAGAAAGCTGCTTAATGAATGAGGAGAATTCCATGAAATCACAAAAAGCAGCCTTGGTTGGCCCAGGGGGCAGCATCTGTCAGCAACAGGCACAGAGCTTTGAGCCGATACAGCTGCACAAAGCTCTCTTTCCCTCCTGCCAGGCTGGCCAGCCATAGCAGGACCTTTCAAATGTCATCAAATCGTAGTACAGAAGGCTTTACCAGCAAAGTCCCCTGGGCTCTGCTTAAGAACACCGCCAAATCCAGCTTCCCTAGAACGATTTCACCAGGTGGGGACTTAACACCAGATTCAATACTTTTTAAAGTTGTTTTTTGATGGGAAGTTGACCTGGCTCCTCCCAAGAGTTTTAACGTCTCCCCCAGCAGTGTTGGACTTGCGTCCCTTCATACAGTGGCGTCGCAGTAAACAAAGAGATTCTCCCCAAACTTACCACAGAATTCCCCAAAGCAGTTTTTCCTAGAACTTTTGTGGGCACCATTGACAAGAAGGCCATTGGTTGATGAGGTGGAAGGAAATGGCAGGCACAGGGCTGAGCAAAGACAAGGGAGAAGGGTGGGGTGCCCCCCACTCTGTGCATGACAGAACTAGGGCATGGCCGAGGCTCCCTGCCAAGCTATAAGCCTACTTCATTCCAACTGCTTGGATGGCAAACCAAGCCCACCCCTTGGGGGCTAAATTTGTTTATTCTTGCCCGAGGAAGATTTCGGTTTTTCAGAAAGGAGAGAGGAAATGAGAAATCAGGAGAGAATCCTAAAGATCTCATTATTAAATGACACTTCATTAAATGACTCTTCATTATTAAATGACACTTGAATTCTTCTGTCAATAAAAAAGCACCAGAAACAGAAATTTTCCCATGACAACCCTGCCCACCAGCAAAAATATGCTTCTGGGTTACCAAGAAGTGCTTCCACAGAAGTGGCTATTAAAACATTAACTAACAAAAGAGAAAAAGAGCAAATTTATTTGTAGGGTTCGCTCAGGACCCATCTCTCCCCAACTTTTGACTGAATTAAAAAAAAAAAATCATGCCAGGAAAGGGCCCCCTGGCCTTGTCTAGTGACAGGGACACACCATTTTTCTTCTTTTTCCTTTTCCCTTAATTTTTCCATTTTTCATTGTTTTACTTTTCATTTAAAAACCATTTTAGATTTACTTTGCCTTTCTTTCAGGTTTCCCACAATACTATATAATCAAGTCCTGAGGAAGTGTTTTTAAAAAAAACTTCATCAGGGCTATCCAACTTTGAAGAACCCTAGACCCCAGAAAAAGCTGAGGGCTGACCCAGGAAACCAGCTATCAGCCTCCCAAGGGTGTTAGCAGCATGTGGGTCAACATTGTTGGTAGGGCCAGAAGAAGCCAAACTCTGGATATTTTTACAAATCAGAAGTGACATAAAAATATCCCTTCATTTTTGGCACTCCACAATTGAAAGAAAGAGCTTCCACACACTTTTGTTCATCCTCCCAGCTATGTGATGGTGACCATGCTGTGTGACAGAGAGGCCTGGAGAAGTAGAGGGACCCCAGGGAACAACACTAGAAAAGGCCAGAGTTGTGACTAAAATACAGGTCTTTTAATCCAAGCCCATCCATCATAACCCAGATGCTGAAGAGAGATTAGGGGGCCTGCACAAGGGAGGAAGAGACAGACATTAGGGAGCATGAAGGTCTATTCCAGTCATGCTAGTCCAGCATCCGCAGTGAGCACGGCCATGCTGGGCACAGGAATCCTTCTTCAAAATGCTATGTCTCCAGCATTACCTAACATAGACTTCTCAGGGCCAAAGGACAGCCCCTCTCCTTCCTCCTCAGCGAAGCCAAGAACAAGCTCTGCTGTTTCCAATGTCTGGTTCCCCATCCAGGGGACAACGAATGCACTCAAGCAAGAAGGAAATATGACCCGCACTTCCAACTCCTGTCCACAAGGCCCACCAACTTCTGTGAATGATGTGATGCTCCCCTCGGTCCTTGCATCACCTAGCTCTCCAGGTCACAGAACACTGATAAAGATCAGTGCATCTCAAGCTTAAATAAATCACCTGGAGATCTTCTTAATCTGGGGATGCAGATTCTGATTGTTGTATCCCTAGCAAGCTCCCTGGTGCTGCTGCTGGCCCCAGGACCTTTGAGTAGCAAAGGTTGGAGACTGTCAGAGCTAAAATAGGCCATAGAGGGATGTCTGGGTGACTCACTCGGTTAAGTGTCTGCCTTTGGATTGTGTCATGATCCCAGGGTTCTGGGATCGAACCCCACATCAGGCTCCCTGCTCAGTGGGAAGCCTGTCCCTCCCTCTGCCTCTGCTTTCCACTCCCCCTGCTTGTGCTTGCTCTCTCTCTCCCCTCAACAAATAAACAAAATAAAAATCTTAAAAAGAAAATAAATAAAACAAGCTATGGAGATCATCCTTCTCAGTGCTTTTTCACAGTAGGTTCCTGGGAAGTTCTGATAAGGTATTTCAGGGGATAATTTCAAAGCCCAGGAGGAAACCAAGGGCCCCTCCACACCCCTGCTTCAACCAGAATGGTTCTGCTTTTCCATTCTGGAAACTGAAATGCTTCCTTATATTTCTTTTTTTTTTTAAGATTTTATTTATTTATTTGACAGACAGAGAGATCACAAGTAGGCAGAGAGGCAGCCAGAGAAAGAGGAAGGGAAGCAGGCTCCCCGCTGAGCAGAGAGCCCGATGTGGAGCTCGATCCCAGGACCCTGGGATCATGACCCGAGCTGAAGGCAGAGGCTTTAACCCACTGAGCCACCCAGGCGCCCCTTATATTTCATTTGATAAAAGGATTCCTTTGTTTCCTAAGTTTGGAAGCTACTGCTTTAATACAACTACCTCCATTTACAGGAAAGGAGGCTAAGAGTGAGTGAGTCATGCGAAATGACACAGCTAATTGGTGGCCAAGCCAGATCAGAGCCTTGGCCTCTTCTTCCCCACCATACTCTAGCTCTCTTTGGGGGAAGAGTTCAAAAATGCCTTGATTCCGTGGTTTCTCCTCTTTCTTTTGGGTTTACCAAAGTAAGCCCACCAGAATCTCACAATGCTCCAGAAAGGCAGATGTCCCGCCTCTCCTCACCAATGGCTGGCTGTTCAGAGCTGCCCTGCCATCTACACCTGACAAGTCAGGGCAGACCGTGGAGGAGGGAAGAAGCTTACTCGAGCAAGGTAGAAGTCAGGAGCATTCCCAGAGGCAAGATGAGGGCTAGCCATGGAATCGTTCCACAGATGTTCAGGCATGTGCTTGCAAGACCTCAGAATTCCTTGTCTCTGAGGAGGGGCCCTGATTGACTCACTGGGGCACTTACAGACAGCTTACTTCAAGCTGATTTGCAGTAGGCATGCTAGGGCAGCTGCAGGGCCCCAGCTGAAAAAGAAGGTTTGTCAATGGCAGGAGCTGGGGGAGGTGCATGGAGGCAGGAGAAAAGTCCAGGGAAGAGCACGTCTAGCACAAAGCTCATGACTGTGAAAGGTCAGACTCCGTGAGGTCAGCAAGCTCAGGCCAGTTGGTGACACGAGAAAGGCTGAAGACAGGTTCCCTGGCTCTAGGAAACCCACAATCTGGAGAGGTGCAAGGAGGTAAATAGTATATGTGAAACGATTAGAGGACAATACAAAATAGCATGTAATTAAAAGCTAGACTGAAGGATTCAGTCAAACAGCCAAAGCAGGTCAGTGCAAGAGAACACTATGGGCGGGAGCATCTGTGCGAGGGGGTGGGGGTGAATGTGATAAAGACCACATGGCAGCATAGAGGATGGGGAGAGCAAGACAGGAGGAAAGAAAGAAATCGTCAGTGGTCATTGTGTGGTCAGAAAACCAGTGGATGCTGCAAACAGCATCTGGAGGGGTACCACTTGAATTAAATCTTCAGGAAAGCAAAGGGGGGTGTGGCTGACTTGAAATCAGGCTCCTCTGAGCAGAACCACCCCTGATCCGATCCAGTCCAGCCCAGTTTCAATCTCGCCTCCACCTTTCCACAGAACTTTTCTAATTTCTGAAGCTACAGGGCAACTCCAAGAGCTCTGCCAGGATGCAGGTGACAGAAGAAGCTCTGAACCCCACTTCATGGTGGTCCTCAGCCAAAGTCAAGATCTCATGTCCAAAAAATCAATATCTGTGCATTATTTCTGGCTCCAGCTGAAGCCTCTCTATCCAAAGACTTGGAGAAAATAAAATCAGGTCAGCCCCAGGAAGGACATCAACCTCAAAGATTCAGAGAGACTAAATGCTTTGTTGGAAACCACTCAGTTGATTATGAAAGAGAAATCCATCACCACTTCTTTTCTATATACTCCTATCTTTGGTCTGACCTGAACTGAAGAGCCAGTCCTGTTAAAATGTCATCCCTGACTCACACACAATCTTCCCGAATCTACATTTCTAGGTAAGTGAGTTTGAGTGAAACCCACTACCCAAGGATGCACTGCCCAGTCTATAACCCTAAGAATGGACTTGCAAAGTGTTCTACTTCCTGCCCCCTCCTCCCACCACATTCCCCACCTCCATGGAACCATCTTCTGACCCCTGCACTGTGCTCAGCCAAAACAACTCAGCAGCCTGGCATTCCTGCTCATTGAAATTACCAAGGGTTGTAAATAACAAACCATAGATTCTGGTTCCTTGCCCCCAGCCTCTCCCTGACCCATCAAGCATCATAATGTCCCTCCTGTCCTGCAGCAACCTGATTAGCGTCCTTCCCCAATTATTTCTGCAACCTTCTGAAGGTTAAGTTCTCCATTAATAGTCACGTAAGACTGTTAGAGCTGGAAGGAGCTCTGTTAGAGCTGGAGAGGGTCCATCCTCTCCAGCTCCATCTTTTGACAAATGAGAAAACAAAGATCCACGGATGTGAAGTGACTTGTCCAGGGTCTCACAGATCCTCAGTTGTGGGTGTGGGCTGGAATCCTGGTTGTCTCTCTCTCAGACCATGGGGAGTCTGAGTCAGCTTATGGGAAGATGGCATGATTGCCCAGGCACCTTCCCTTGCCCTCACTGAACCCTTGAGCCATCTGCAAGTGAAGACACGTGTCTGATGACTACATGGTCCATAAAGGATCCTGGTGGTGGGAAGGTGATGGGCTGTTTGATATTATTTTCCTTCACTTTATAAAGAGTCAGCTAGAGATGATGACAGTGCCAACCTAGATGTCACACCTTTACTGCATAGTCACCTCAAAAAGGATGACGAGGCATGAGGAAGGTATGTCTGTGCAAACCACCTCACTAAAGAGCGAAATGGTAATGCAGAGCTTATTCATACCCTGCTTGTATCTTGCAACAATTGTGTGATTAATTCAGGTCACTCCCGGACGCTTCTTTTCAGACATTCAAGCCACTCATTGTCTGCGACCTTTTCATCAAGCCCCAAGCAACAGACATCCCATGCTCGCTCCATCTTCAACTCTCCTGCAAAGAATCTGCGTGTGGTTGGCAGGCTGTCCCAAGTAAAACGAGCACTGGGCCAAGAGCCCAGGACACCTGGGTTTATTGGTTGTTCACCAAGGAACCTGGAGCAGGTGGGTTTAGCTCTCTGCATTTTACCTGTGTGAGAGGGTTGAGTTGGAGGTAGAGTCGGACACCAAAGTAATTCCCCAGGTGTCTTTCTGCACAAGGGCTCCTTGAGGCTGACTGATACCAGTGTCCTCTCTCTGCTTCCAGTTAGGGCAGCATGAGATCGTGGGGACCTAACGGTTACCGATTCTCCACCAGGTGCCAAGGACTGGGCTGAGAGACTCACACCAGCCTCTGACGTGGTGTGCCGGGGGTCCCAGATGTGGAAATGGTGATCAGAAACAGAGAGTTGGCATCCAAAGTAACACGGTTATTGAACAAGGGAGCCGGGATTGGAAGAAGTTTCTGGGATTCAAAAGACCTTACTCTTTGCACTAGGTCACACCACCTTCAATAAAAGATCAGTTCATATTACTGAGAGATTGGGGGGTGGTACTGAGAGACAGATAGAGACTCAAAAGTCCAAATAAGACAAGTGCCAGTAATGAAAGAAGCGCCAGTAAGCGGATGCCAGTGGCTGGAAAGTTAAATGGGTGCCTTCTTTATAGGCCCTGAGAGTCAAGTCCAATGAAGTGTGGTAATGAAGGACCTCGGGCCCTGGATTAACAGATCCTATTTTTCTTTTTGAAGGAAAGCTGAAATCCAGAATTTTATATGAAACTGTCTCATTTAAATCTGTTACCCTTGGGGCGCCTGGGTGGCTCAGTAGGTTAAAGCCTCTGCCTTCGGCTCGGGTCACGACCCCAGGGTCCTGGGATCGAGCCCCACATCGGGCTCTCTGCTCAGCGGGGAGCCTGCTTCTCCCCCCACCCCAACCTGCCTCTCTGCCTACTTGTGATCTCTCTCTGTCAAATAAATAAATAAAATATTTAAAAATAAATAAATAAATCTGTTACCCTTAACTAGAAAAAAATCTAAACACCTTGCAAGCTGAATAACATAAACCCACACCCAGACTGAACCCACAACCCTTGGTTTGCAAACTCCAGGTATTTAGAATAATCTCCTAACCAAAGGAGTGGGAGAGCCTGGAATATCACCATGGGGGCCCTGGGAAAGCCTCATCTCTGAATTTCATTTTCAAAGAAATGTCTGGACCGCTCAGAGCTGGGATACAAGGGTACTATGATTCAGCCAACACCACTAAATTACTGGAGCTCACAGCAGCCATTCTTTTCTCTCTTGGAAGTTTGGGGGAGCCATACACTCCCCATGTCCCTAAAGCCAGTAAGAGTACCCATTTCTTTCTAATAAGCAACAAATTATTTGAGGGGACTTGGTTGAAAACTAGTTCTAGCCCTGTAGTTAAATTCAATTATATCATAATTACAGGGAGTCTGCACACATCAGAGCTTAGCTGGAAGAGAATAGGAGCACCACAGTTCTTCAAAACGTTGGCCTGAGGTAAACCTATAATTTTACCTACTGTCATTCTGGCGGAACTTTCATGGGAAAGAAGGCACTCTGAGCTCTGGATTTTCCATCAGAGGACAACCCAGGGAATGCCTCTTGCCCACTGTGTGGCATTGGCTCTCTTAGGGTTCAGAAACGACAGGTGTAAGGCAGCGTCTCTTTCTTTCAAACTGGCTGGAAAATAGAGTGGGCTCAGAGTTCCAAGTCCAAATAGGATGAGGCATCAGGCCTGTGGAAAAGTAGGAAATTCTCATTGTTATATCTTCACCATTCCCTGCTTGGTGCAGAAAGAGGACACCCAGATGCACATCCACATACATGGAGACATAGGTCAGAAATGACACACAAACCCTCCAGGAGTGTCTCTCATTCATTGTAAAAGAGTTTATTTACTTGTTCACTTTGCATTCTCACATGGGCTCATGGCCCTCAAATTTGAGGGAAATGGAAATTGCTGGTGGTGCTGCCTACAAAACCAACAAGGGGCAGAGGAGCTTCGCTAAAGCCATTGGAAAGGTTGGAAGGTTGGAAGGTTGGATATGTGCACCATTAGAACTACAAATCCTGTTAAATAGTTCTCCTCAGCCAAAAGCCCTTGGACAAGTCCCTTTCAACAGTCTTTACACAAGCGCCCGGCTTCACTCTGAGGGGAACATGGAGCCAGGAGTGTCCACCAGGGGAAGTATTCTCAGGGCTTTCCTGAGGGAGGGTTGATTTTGCAGAAGTGATATCATTTCATAATCCCTCCCTGGTGCCCATTTCATTTTCATCACAAAGTACTTGACTGAAAGGAAGGGAAGTTTTAGTCAACTCACCAGGCAGGCATTTAACCCTGACACTGTATGGGAGAGAAAAATGACCCAGACTATGGAAATGTTGGGGGAAGAGACAGCAAGAGCCCAGGCCCAAGGAGTCAGAAAAGCCTTTTTTCAAATCTAAATTCTAACACTTACTAGTTATGTCACTTCATACGAGTTACTTAACCTCGGTTTCCGTATCTGTAAAACGTTTATGCCCTGAGGATTCTAGGAGCAAAATATGAGGAAAACCCTGGTGTAATTATTGTAAGAGAAGGATCAGGGAACATTAGTGGAGCCTGGCCCTGCCTCAAAAGGAAGAGCCAGGATTGTGGCAGGGAGAGCCAGCTCCCACCTGCCCACCACACAGAGAAAAGGCATTGTGGAGAGGCCCCCGGGGAGGAGAGTGGGCCTCCAAGATCGGGGAATGCAAGAAGTGGTGGTCAAAACTTTGGTAGGAGCTGGTGCTTCAAGGTCAAGTATATTCAGAATTCAGAAGAATATTCTGGATGGAGGGGAGAATGGAATCAAAAGCCGAGAATACAAAAATATTTAGCCCACATCCAGAAACAGAAAAGCAGCTGGATGAGACAGGAATTTGGGTAGCAGGACCAGAACCAGGCCCCCTCCAGGGCCCTCAGCATCCCTGCCCGAACGTGCTGAGGGTTACCGAGAAGCAGAGCCAGGGATGGCCCTAGGGAAGCAGCAGGCCCAACCACTGAAGGCAGAAAGGTGGGGTCAGGGACATGCTGGGAATGCCTGATTCCTCAGGCTCTCCAGAGGACCCTGATTTGTAACACGGTGTAAGTACTCCCACCGTGGCTGATTTCCAACAACCAACATGTTTAACAACCAGATGGCAAACTATTTTCTGAAATTTTAATAATCGGCTCTCACCAGCAGGTGTTAGCCAGCTGCAGTGCATCTCTGGGTTGGCTTGAGGGGAACCGAGGAGCGCCCAACATCAGACACTGAACCCAGAAACTGGATACACTAGCAACTCCTAAGTCCATAAGACTCTGCGTCTTAACATTTTTGAATCTTAGGTGTGATAAGCATTCATAATGATTGAATCTCTTCATTGTTGGGGGGTGGGGGCGGGGCAGATATTCCCATGCGTTATCTAGGTATTACTACTACTGTGTCCATTTTATAGATGGAGAAGCAAGTGGCAGAGTTCAAGTGATTACACTGCATAATTAGCAGTAATGGAGCCTACCTCTGCTCCCTTCCGCTGAGCCCCCACCCCAGAGGTATTTCACTGCCTGCCTGACGCTGCCCCCCTTCCCCAGTTTATTTCAGTTCACTAAGAATGGGATTCCCTTTCTTAGCTCCTCCCCATCCTGAGCTTCCAGCAACAGCTGAACAGGCTTGGGCCATCTGTTCTCCCAGCCTTCAGAATGAATCCCGGGGTTAAGGCTGGGGTCCTCTTGTTCCCCAGTGTCCCCTCATCCCACCCCCCACCCCCAGTAACGGGAACTTCAAACACCTTCCCACCGCTTCGCTCCTGATCCAGGAGGAGCCAGCAACCTCATCACCTAGGAACAATTTGCTTCAGCCCCGCTGTACGTTCCTGCTTATTAAATTGTAGGATTATCCCATTCCACTGCAGTGAAGGACTTCTCGACTGTTTTATTGCTCTGTTGCTCAGAACTGCTGGACTCAGCACCAAGAGCTTTGCTTCTCCAGGACTCGAGCAAGATGGATGAGCGGGCACCTGCTAGCACGTTCTGAGAGCAGAGCCTGTGCTCCGCGCCGCAAGATGATTCCCCAGCTGAAGTTTTGTTTCTTATTCTTCTGTTGAAGGGTTTCCGGTATGGAAGAAAGACCCAGATTTGGCTTATTTCCTCCATCTACCAGCTCAGTAGGTTTTAAGAAACTTCCACAGAAAAGTTTTGCAAGTATCTGACTCTCCCCCCTCTTTTTCTACCGCATCTATTTTGCCCACCTCATCTCCTTTCTGGGACTACTGGGCAAGCCAGACAAAAATAGGCTTGCATTATAATTAGCGGTAGGCAGACGCGTACGCATGCGCGCGCCCAGGCACCCCGCCCCATAGCCCTCCTTGGTGCTGAGCTAAGCAGCCTGGAGGCCTCCAGCCTGCTTGTCTCACTACCAGCTCACCGGTTGGTTTCTACCCATTAAAACTTGACCCTCTCCTGCCAACCTTCCCTCTTTATTTAGCAAATTCGAACTGGCATCTCATGAAACATACAAAAAACACAAGGAGGCAGCCAACAGAGATCGCCAAATGTGATTACCTGCGTAGGTCCTTCTTGCAGAGAAGCTGATGAGGAAAAGTTTGGCTTAGATTTTTTTTTTCCCCCTAGGCATGGTGGGCACCTTCAATCTCCTCCCATCCTTCACTCTAGACCCCCCAGGTTGTAAATCTGAATCTGTCCAGTGACCCAGGGTGGAATTTGCACCGTTTTATCTTTGACGTAGGAAAAAGACAACTTGCCCATCTCTGCTCAGCCCTAGAGCCCCAATGAATCCTCAGAACAAATCATTTGTTCCTCCAGTTGGTGTATTTCCTCTTGCATTTCCAAGCTCAGCTGGATGGCACCACCTCCATGAAGCCTTCCTGATCTACCAGGCAGGGATATGGGCTCCTCTCTCTGATTCCTACCAGTGCTAGTACAGGGGCTCCAGTACTTGCCCCTCCCATGTGTCACTGGGCTGTCTCTGTCACTGCACGTAAAAGTCTTTGTGCTCAGGGGCTGGGTGTTAGCCATCCATTTATTCCCTGGTAGAGTATCTGGCCTTAGTAAATGCACAATAAGGATTGAGCGAAGGCTGTGAATTAACAATGACACCTGTTTCTCCTCTGCATTGCCCATAACTTCTCATTCTCCAAAAGGTGGGAGCCATGAGTTAAAGATCGAAGAGAAAAATCCTCTGAAATCTCCCCTTGCTATTTAATAATATGAACTGTTTCAGCTTATCAAAGCCTCTTCTATTAAGACTGCTCTTCCCCCCACCCCCCCAAAAGTTCCTCCCCCCCCCTCTGCTTTCCTAAAGTCATGTTCTAATGTTAATGTAGGAAAATAAAATTTCAGGGGCACCTGGGTGATTCAGTTGGTTAAGCATTTGTCTTCGGCACAGGTCGTGATCCAGGGGTCCTGGGATTGAGTCCTGCATCAGGTTCCCTGCTTGGCGGGGAGTCTGCTTCTCCCTCTACCTCTGCCCCCCGACTCATGCTTGTGTACGCTCTCTCTCTCTCTCTCAAATGAATTTTTAAAAAATTAATCTTAAAAAAAAAAAAAAGAAAAGAAAATTTTGAACAACCATTCCCAGGGAAATGGAAGTTCCCCAAACCCAGAAAGTTTCCAAGCAAACTGGAGAAATCATTTGGAGCAGAAAATGGTGGCCGACCTAAAGACAAGAGGACTTCCTTACCATGTCTCTTAGGATTCTCCCCTCATCTGAGGGAGTACCTTAGGCCTCAGGAGAGAGGGGCCGGGGAGGAGAGACCATCCTCATACCCTCTACAGTCTCCAGAGAATATACCTTTACCTCTGGAATGGGACCTCCAGCCCCAGCCCAGAAACCGAAGACTGGGTGATGAGCTTTCAGATCCCTTGAAGCAGAAAAACCTCTGGTTGTAACTCCTGCAGCTCTGGGATAGGTTCTTATTGATGCTGGAGCCAAACAGGGTCGGGAGCATGAAGGGAAAGGGGAGTTAGACCCAGGCCCCAAGTCTCCTCAGTCACAAAAGGTCAGACTCCCCCAGGCCGGCCCCTCTTCCCCTTCACGCACTCAACAAATATTTCCTGAGCACCTACCCGGTGCCAGGAACTCCTAAGCATAAAGAACATAGGACTTTCCTTTCTTTGAAGAGTTTCATGGTCTAGTGAGAGAGAAAGACAAGAAATCAGTAACAATGCGATGAGGTATGATAGAGGTGTGCACAGGCCACAGGGTGTTACATGCGGAGTAGGGATGTGCCTCAGGGAACAGGCAACACAGAGAGACCTGGCTAGTGAAGACCAAACCAATAAGCTTCTGGCTGCACAACACTAGCACCATGCAGGTCAGCTAAAGAGATAATAATGAAGCGGGAGGGAAGGTTTAGTCAAGATGGGAGGAAGGGATCTTGGTTTGGTTTATGGGCTTGGGCTTAGGGCTTTACTCCCACCTGTGGAGACAGGTATTCTGTACCATGTGCTGGGAGGATATCTGGTCCTTCCCCTGACTGCTTGAGGAGAGACCTCCCCCTCTCTCAGGGGCTATACTGACTCCAGAACCATCAGGTTTCTTTGGGTGCCTGCCTTCATCTTCTGTAGTCTAAGCAGGTACTTCTCTGGGGAACTGGTAACAGGAAACGATAACAGGAAATGAACTTGCCTCTACTTCTACCCCATGCAGCCACTAAGAACTAATATGAACCTCTTCTATGTGGCACATCCTCATATCATTGAAAATAGTTATCATATCTCTCCCCCTGTAGTCCCCAGGCATCACTTCTTTAGACTAAAAATCCCTTTTCTTGATCCTTCCCCGGGGTGACTTGTTTTCAAATCCACCTGACCACTTTTTTTCCTCGCTTTTAGATTTCTATTGATCCTTCCTAAAATGGGAAACTTATAACTGAATGTAATGAACCCGGTGTGATCTGATCAGTACAGAGTAGAATAGGAATATCACCTCACTTGTTTTCCATCTTATATTTCTAATGATACAGCCAAAGATAGAATTCGCTCTTTTGGCAACTACATCATGTTCTTTGAGTCCCATAAAGCTTACCGTAAGTTCAAGCCCAAGTTGGTTTTAGGGTTTTTTTTCTTTAATCTATTTCTGCTGCTGCTGAACCACATCTTACCCACCCTATGTTTGTACAGTTACTTTCTAGGCCCAAGTACTGAACCTAGACAGTGGCAGAAGAATTAACATGCAAGCCTAACCAAGAAACCTCTTGGGGAAAGGTCCTCCTGGTCTTCAAAACATGGTGCTGAGCTAGAAGCCAACAACCAATGAGAAGCTGGTGATGAAGGCGCCAGTCTGTAAGCAGCCCAACAGACATCCTCCCACACACACTTCAGACCATGGGCTCTGATGTCCCCATCAGGTTTCTGGGGGCAAGCTGTCTCCTTGTGTCACACTAACTTTCCTGCTTCACCCCTAAGAGATCAGCCCATCCAAATTTTATGCCATTGGAGCTCTTGGAAACTTCTCTTCAGTGCCCCTCTCCAGTAGAAAGAATTACAATTCATTCCACAGACCTTTATGAAGGATGTCAGGCCCCGTGCCCAGCATGGAGGCCAAGCTGCCAAGTTAGAGGTGCTTATACCTGAATTCAGTCTAGTGGGACTGGTAGATAAGATTGATATTAATCAGAACACTTGGGAGAGTTTGCAATATCTTCCCTCCCTAGTTCCTCAAAAGCCAAAGATGGGGCTGTATGATATGGGGCTGGAAGTCAGAGCAGAGGAAATGGTGATGTGTTTCCAAGACCCAGGGATACATGTAGGGACCAAAGATCTCACAGCAGAGAAACCCTGGCTCAGGTGGGGGTGGGAGGGGCGTGATAACACAGTACCCCAGTTTGAAACCCAAAGCCCTACGTTAGAGAAATTCACAAACACCCTTGAAATGGTGAGCTCCTGAGTGGAGATTGGAGGCAGCCTGTGCTCCTTGTCCAACCAGCCTGCCTGCCCAACTCCTTTCTTCTCTGCCCAGAGACACCCTTGAGAGAGTCTGGAAATGCCCCTTCAAGCCTTGGCACAGGAAATGTGGGGAAAGGGAGGGCATCTAGGTCTTTTGCCTCTCAAGCTGACTTTGGAACAAAGAACCTGAGTGGTGGGGGGACAGGTGTCTTCCAGCAAAGCCACACAAATGTGCTTCCAAACCCCCTCTAGACCCACCATAGAAACCAGTGTCCAAACTGTCCACAGAGCATCCTCCTGGACCTTGTTGAATCAAGTTGAAATTAGTGACAATAATAATAGTAAATGTGATTATTATCTCATTATTTAGGGCAGGGGAGTCCTTCCTGGCTGGGTCCACTAGGTTTCAGTTTGTTTCCATTTTTCAGAATGAATGGAAAAGTCAAAGATCACCCCTTGGGGGAAGAACATAACCAATAGGATTTATGCTTGTTTTCTGCCCTAGCTTCCCCCTAACCCTTCCTTTCCCCTCATTCTGGGGCAGTCGGATGCATCAGCAGCCCATTGCCCTGAGTCTAGCCCCGCCCTGGACCAGAGTGAGCTTCCGAGCGGCAGTGTGAGGGCCCTTCCTCAGGGTTTTCATTCGAGTCATGTCCTAACCAGCCCCCATCCCCACCCCTGTCCTGCCTCATCTTCCCAGTCAGCTCCAATGTTGCCTTCTCTCTGGGACCTTCCCTGCATCACACAGACAAAAGGTGACATTTCGCTTTTGGGACATACTCATAGTGTTTTTCTCAGTGGCCTATTTCTGATCTCTGTTCGTGGTTGTGTACATCTAAGTCGGGAGCTCCTAAAGAGAAAACACGGCCTCTCGCTCGCCTGTACTGAGTTGATGCTTTTACAGAGAGGGTGAGAAAATGAATGAAACACAGCAAGGGAGAGACAAGGGCACAAGATCTCTAACCCACAAGTGTGTGCATCTTGGCCGGGGACTCTGCTTCTGGGTCTACCTTACTGACTGCAAAATGGCAGGCTGAGGCTCCATGAAGGCACACTGGGTCCAGCTGGTGGGGAACGCCCCTGCTCTGACGCCTATGGGGAGGAATCCCTACACTTAGGAAAGCCATCACCTGGAAAATCTCCCTCCCTTGTCCCCAAAGGAGTTTCTTCTTCTTCCACAAAGAGTACAGAATCCTCTAGACAAATGTGAGGCTGTCCAGAGGCAGAGGCAGCCTACACTGTTTGCTATAAAGAGAGCCTCCATGGAGGTCTATAGATCCAGATCAATGAGACCCTTGGCCCTATGCTGCCTGCGTGAACCTGAGACCAAGAGCCTCTCTGAGCCTCCGTTTCCCCCATCTGTTCCATGAGAGGATTAGCAGATTTCTGGAGATTTGGAGCAGGGAGGATTCAGTTTCCGGAAGCACCATGGGACAGGATTGCATCAAGATGCCCTATAGATTGGGTTCTCGAATCCGGGTGTGCAGCAAGGGTGCAGAAGGGTCCCTCCCTTCTCCGGTCAAGGACCCACCCTTGCTGCACACCCAGAGATCGGCCAGGAAAATAAGTGGAAGTCAGGCTAAAATTCTTAGCAAAAGGCACTACTCATGAGGAGACTTCAACTTCCCTTGCCCTTCCAGTGCACCAAGAGGGCAAAGTGGGAAGAGGGAAGCAGAAAACGAGGACGGAGGGCAGTGGAGGGGCCACGGCTGAGCAGCAGAAGATGAAATTAAAATAATCAGGGGTTGAGAATCCAACCCCTTCAACGCTTCCTGATGAGTTTGCTGGCTCTTTCTGCAATTCCTTTGGTCTCTCCCCAACTTCCCCTCCTCCAGAGTGGTTTTTTCCCACCCCCAGGAATAGAAGGGAAACAGATCACAAAGCTTCTGGGATTATAAAGGCCACTTGTGGAGCCCCTGGGTGGCTCAGTCGGTTGAGTGTCTGCCTTCAGCTCAGGTTATGATCCCAGGACGCTGGGGTCGAGCCCCTGTAGGCTCTGGGCTCAATGGGAGCCTGCTTCTCCCTCTCCCCCTGCCACTCCCCCTGCTTGCGCTCTTGTGCTCTCTCAAATACACAAATAAAATAAATAAAAATAGGAGGCACTTGCTTCTCACAGGAGAGCAGCAAACTCACGCTGGGCTAAACGCTGGGAAAACCCACTGGGTTGAGCTTCTGCTCCCACCCTTGGACCCCTTTCTACAGCTGTCCCTTGATGACTGGTGGGCTCTCTGCATTCCTGAAGTGTTGGGCTAGGAAGCCAGGGCATGGCTAAAAAGCTCAAAAGACCAGCGATGGCCACTGCAGACCCACATAGGAGTGGCAGCGCGGGAGCGCACACACGGCAGTCCAGATAAGATCTGGGCCTTCCCCATCCTTCCTTCCCCAGGTCTTTGAGGAACCAGAGGCTTCAGGGGCAATCCTCAGGTAACCTGCAGTGTTCCTCCAGTGACAGAGACCTTACCTCCCTTTGCTGGTGTTTACAGAACAATAAGAAAGCCAGGTTAGCGCGCCAAAGGGCCTGGCGGTCCTGGCCCCCCGGGGCTTGGGTTCTGAGGGGCGGAGCCAGCCGCCTGAGCCCTCACTCCATTGGTTGGGCTCCGCAGGTAACCCGAAGCTGGGCTGAGAGGTGCATAAATAAAGAGTGAAACTAGTACCACCTCCTTGAAAGGGGCTGAGTCCTTCTTCACCTTTGCCTTGGAAAAAACAGTTTCTCTCTCTTTTATTGTCTGCTACCTATTTCTACAAGTTCTATTTCTAGAAGTTCTACTGAACCCCGCCGTCTACTCCCAACCCTCTCTTCCAGCTACGTGTGCGCCCTCGACTCCAGTTCCACGTTCCTCCGCTTCCATGTTCTTTTCTCTTAAAGGGCGGATGACTCTTCAGGACTGGCCCCCACCCTCCCCCAGGAACAGGCCGGCTGGGCTGGACGCGACGCAGTAAGTGTTTCTCCTTTCTTAGCCCCTGTCCTCAGACCTTAGGAGCAAAAGAACAATCTGAGACTCGGAATTCCTTTTCTTCCTCTCATACACATGAGTCTCCCGCCCTCTCTTTGTTCCGAATTAGCTTAAGAAAAACTCTATGTATTATTTTGCATCAAGGTCAGAGTAAGCCCTGATATCTGAAGGTACAGACACGCATATTTCCAGGTGAGTGTGAAATCTGTGATTTGCAGCGCTTTGGAAAACCAAAGCCACATGCCTGTACCGGGGGGATCATTGGACAGAGAAGAGCATGAGCTGTGGGAAAAAAAGCCAACTGTCTGCAAGTTGATGATCTACTACTTCCAAGGCTAAAATAGGGGGACCCACTTCATTTTAGCCAAATTTCCAGCCTGTTTTATGTCTTGGAGAGCAATTTCCAGTGACCTCAGGCAATAATTGTCACTGAGAGGGGGAATTGGTGGGGTAAGGAGGGTCTCGAGCAGTCAGGTACCAAGATTACAGCTCCGTCTGATTTCACCCCAACTGAAGAAATGAGGTGGGGCAGAGGGGAGGGGAGGGCACGGTACTGGCTTTTCAGCACTGGGCTGGAGGGTACAGCTGTAGCAAGAACTTCGGGACCTGGTTCCATTCTTGGGTTCTCGTGTCCAAGTTGGTTTTATTTCAAAGCCATTTCGGGCACAGTTCTGAAGGCGCCTGTGGATCTGGAGAGCAATCACTGCATGGACTTACTCTAAAGCCAAACACAGGCACGATTTGCTTCTCTCACCCAACCCCAACACTGCAGGTGGCCAAGGAGAACATACTGGGGCATCAAGTTGACCAAAGCATGGTGGGTAGAGATTCTTGAACTCTGGGTATGGGGTCTAGAGTGGGTCGAGACTCCGGATACAGGTTCTAGGCTCCTCTTTTCTTGTCTCTGCCTGGTAGCAGGTCTGTAGAGCCAGAGTAGATGATGAAAGGAGGGGCCTGTCTTTTTTAGACTCTCCAATGTCAAAACTACCCCCGTTTGCAAAGTGCTTTTGCAGCAACTGTTATCTCTGGGGTACCCACCCTAGAGGATAAAAACCCCACACAAGGGTGAGACTCTGCACATTCCAGCTGAAGACTTGAAGAAGCTAGTGGACCACACATGTTGGGAGGGTAAGAGCGGCATGACGAGGATCTGCAGGGACACAGATGGATCCCTTTGCTGTCCGAGTTGGCCTGAAATCTGAAGGGAAAGTCCTTCCATCCCCAGATGGCTTCCTCCCTCCTTCGTGATCAGAACCAGCCAGGCTGGTCTCTTTCTTTCCTTGACTGTGAAATGGGCCATAGGAAATGCAGGAGGATTATAAAGTCTAGATCATTCACAAGCAGGGCATGTTTCTCTCTTGGGATTGAGAATTGTGAGTATTTATGGGAGAGGATGGGGCCGGCCCATCCCTGCTCCTTGCCCCCAGCACCACCTGTATTCGCCCTGAGCAAGGAAACCCAGGCTCTTCCTCAGTGATAGCTGAAACAGCCAAGCCCTTGCTTAAGAGCCGTCTTCAGATCCCCATGCCCAGGGGGCCAGCTCTCAGGGGAGGAGCCACATCATAAGCCAGGGCCTCCCTGTGTCGGGTCGGAACAAGCCCCAGGAAGAAAGTATTCCAAACAACAGGGTGGATCTGCCCAAACTCACCCAGTCTGTGTGTTGGTGCTGAGAACAGCCTTTTATGGGGCTTACACTGAGCCACGGGCATGCCTGGACACAGCAAGGAAGAGGCCAGCAGGTGGACCGGCATTGCTTTAAAGAGGACAGAGGGCCTCTGAGAGTTTTCATTCTCCCTGTTTGGTCCAGCCTCCGAAAGCCAGGCCACCTCCTACCTAGCCCATCCGCATCCCCCCAATGCCATGCCTGAAGAATATATACTCATTTCCAGGCCAATTTGGCAAAGGAGGTCACTGGAAAGTGGACATCCTAGATAATATCATCTGCAGGGGGCGAGACCAGAGTCTCCTCCTTTGCCCACTCCTGCCCTCGGGAATGGGCTTGGCTCCAGCCAGGCATTCTGGCCCCCGCAACAGCTCCTCACCCACCTCTGCCTGGTTTCACACTGGCAGACGGGCCCTCAATGTGCTCCTTGGACAGCACATTCTGGAACGGAATGCCCCTGCCTGTGCGTTCCATCACCTTGGTAAGCAAGTTCACTATAGATGGATTTTTCTCAAGCCATTTCAGAGTACCTGCCTCTTCCAGCCAGGACCCATCAAACTCAGGTACGGCCCCCGCAGAGGACACAGACAGGGGCAGATGATAACCAGCACGCCAGCTAGGGGAGTGCAGAGAAGGCTTCCCCATGGACTTGTCCAGGAGGACGCAAGCCCCGCAGCACCCCCTCCCCATCCCTGCCACTCAACACTGGCTGCCTGGGCTGCAGGCCCGGGGTTGTCTTGGTCAGCTGGCTTCTGCAGCCTTCCGCATGAGAGCTACCCTGGGGAGGGGTGCACACTCGCACACCCCCCCCCCATTCCTTGACACTGTGTTTCAAAGATCCTGCGGGCCCTCAGCCGGGCAGCACCCCGACACGCACAGGCCAGGGTGGCCACGGGGCCCACCTTCCAAGAAAAGGAGCCCCAGACCGTCCATGTGTTTCTCTTGTCCTTCATTCCACCGGAGTCTGTCTTGTAGCCAACCAGATTTCAGTGGAGTGAAGTTCAGGAGGCGTGGAGCTCACACGGCAGCAGCAGCAAGAGTAGCTCCGACTTAGAGAAGGCAAGGCCCAGTGAGGGACGCGAGCGCTGAAAGGAGACATCTGGAGTGCCTGTCCCTGCGCAGAGGGGTGTGGGTGGGGGCTGGGCGGTGGGCAGATTGCAAAAGACACCACAGATGGGAGCCGCTTTTTCCTTCTTGCCTAAAACTGATGCTATGGAAATGTGTGTTTTCTGTAACTTCCAAAAATTAAAAGTTGTCTGTCTGCTGGAAAGCCTGACTCTGTGATTCATGCTGTGGGGTGCGGACTCCCTGGCCTTCTAAGGCACCTCCCCTTGGGGCTAAAATGGAGACAGAAGCTGGAACTGTGGACACAGGCCCCCTCCTACCTGGGGCTCTCCAGACAGGTGGCTGGAACTTTATTTGCAAGCGGCAAGGAACCCCGCTGCCCTCGGCCTCCCCCACGGCACCAATAGGACCTGCAGAACGGGGTAAAAAACTCGATTAAGATTTGTTTCAACCCACTTATATTGTAATAAAATAAATGTAAATAAGATTTAAGTGAAGGCAGATTGCCGATCTTTCAGATGCTATGCAAGATATATCTCATATCACAGGGGCGTAAATTCTGCAAAGGTTAATGCACTTAAACATACTTGACACATAAAAATGTCAGATCCAACATTAATCATTTACCAATTGTAATGGCCTTTATATGGGTCTCTTCTCCCGAACATATACGCTTCAAATACCAGGCTCGGTAGAAATCTGGGAGGAAAACAACAAATACTACTTCTCAGCTGTCAGGGTCTATGATTTGCTTTGATAGATTTAGCACTGATTTCATTGGCTTTACCAGCCTATGTGATTTTTTTGTTTGTTTGTTTGTTAATTCCCTATCTCTCCTTTAGGGAAGGAGGAGGTTGTGGGGAGGAGGGAGAGACCCTAAGTCCAAAGAAAGCCCCACCCCATTATGGAGGAGATGCCCAGGTCTTTGTGTTACTTGCCCCTTCCTGGGATGAATGGGGTCTCCTTCTGGGAGGCAGGCCAGCTGGAGACCCAAACTCAAACCAAACAAAGCGTTGCTCTGACAAGTCTTCAGAAAAACCGGTTTTCACCTCCATAATGCGCCCCAGGCAGCAAAAGTCAATAGATAACCACCGTGGCTGAGTGCTGCCTTTTCTTAAGAGATTACAGCTTTGTGTCTGGATACCTGTCACTTGGGTCTCTGAGCCCCCTCCCCCAGCCAGGGACCTCCGAGGGAGCGGCCACTTCACCCCCTTCCTCCCTTTCTTGGGACTCTGCCCCGGAGGAATCAAGGGCTCCCAGAGCCTTGGCAGGAGCCAAAAGGAATAAGCATTGTAACAAAATATCTTCCTGTTTCAGGTCAGCACAGATTCAGAGCCTTGTTCCTGTCACCCTCCGCTCTCCCTTCTGAGGCCCGTGGACAGCAAAAGGGTGAGGAGGCCAAGCCATGGGCATTGTTTGAAAACATATGTTCACCCATAAAAATTATGCTGTGAATGGGGTTGGGGGGTGGGGGGGGAACTCAGGCAAATGAACAAGCAAATACCTCCCCTTCAGGGTTCTGAAAGAACAAAAGGGCCACAGAACAGAAGTCACACAACATTTCCATCTCCAGCTTGGTTTGAGCCCTGTAACCTGGATTTTTTTTTTTTTAAAGGAAGGGGGCGGTTGGCATCTGTGTGGCTCAGTGGGTTAAGCCTCTGCCTTCAGCTCAGGTCATGATCTTCGGGTCCTGGGATTGAGCCCCAAGTCAGGCTCCCTGTTCAACAGGGAGTCTGCTTCTGTCTCTGCCTTCCCCCTCCCCCAATTCATGCTCTCTCTCTCTCTCTCTCTCAAATGAATAAATAAAATCTTAAAAAAAAAAGAAATTTAAAAAAAAGAAAGAGGGTATGAGTGTGTGTGTGTGTGTCCAAGCCCCACGTGGGGTCTAGAACCAAAACTGGTGGCCAGGGGGCCTCCTGTCAAACAGCGGCCAGAGCATCATGCCTGGGCTACAGAGGACTCTGCCAGATGCCTGCTGGATACCCACCCCCAAACCCCGCTCAGATGCAGCCTTCACAGCACAGGCGAGGGGCTCTATATTTCTAACACCAAGGTCTACGCTGTCCACCTCCTCTTGCCAGCACAGCACAGACTGTTCATTCCCCTTTGCAAAAGGGAGAAAACCCAGATCCTGGCCCAGAGCAGCTTGCCAGGGAAGCCAGTGTGGGCCTTGAGCTGGAGCAGACTGCCCCATCCATCTTCCCTGTCCAGCCCCCACTATTTTATGTCTCCTATCTTCATTGCAAAGCATGGCTCGCTAAAACACAACACAGAGAAAATGATTTAATCAACATTCCCTTGCAACAACAAAAAACAATATTGCCCTGCTTTCTTTATTCATGATCTTTTATTGAGGCGAAAGGCAAATATCATTGAGCCAAACCTGAATAGACAAATACATACAACCACTGGTAATTTAATATTTTGTGCTAATGGTATACACTGTGGATACAGCCTGAGAGGAGTAAATTACAATCCTATCAATAATACATCGCATCTGGGCTCCGGTTTCCCAGTTCACTAGAAAATGTGTATTGGCAAAAGGCTCTCCGAATATTAAAAGCCATGCATATAATGAGGCAGTGGCTACAAAACCAGACACTCTCGGAGGACTGGATTCCAGTCTTTGTTATCAAGGTCCTTTATAAGGGAAATAGCCCACGTTGAACCTCCTAAAGCCGGTGCCAAATGAAGATATCCTGTCCACATCCTCGGCAGATCTCTGGGTGAAGTTTCAGTCACAGTATAACCTATAATCAGGGTCCCCGCTTGCCAGTCTACTCAGAGCACTGCCTCCATCTGGACGCCTCCCGTCTCTGGTAAATGTCTGGAAAGCGCAGGGTGATCTGCGATGATGGGCTGCACAGAGTCCCAGGGCAGACGGCAATGTTGGAGATTGAAATCACGTGGCTTCAGAGCTCCCGCTTGTCCTGATCTTGACCCCAGCTTCCCCAATTGTGTGTGGTCCTCCCCAAGAATAGAAGGAGGGAGGGAAGACTGAAGATGATGGGCGGGGAACCAACCACCTGCAAAGGATAAGAGATTTATTCTGGAATTTAAAATGCTTCCAGTTCTTAAAACACAGTGGATCTGAATTCCCTTACTCCTCCCACCAGGAGAAGCTAATGACTGTCTTATTTGAGAGTTAGGAGGAAGTATTTCTACTCATGGTAATAGTAACATCATGGACAAATTACATTACTGTTTGCAGGAGAGCTAGTTAGTGCCAGGCTCGCACGCTGGTCCCCCCCTTGCCCTCTCCTGATTAAGGAAGCAATGAGGACTCAGATGGGCGAGCAGGGTGAATCCCTTCCTTATCTCCTTTTTAATCAGACCCTGGTAGAAGAAAGATCCCAGGAGGGACAGGAGACAGAGCTTTCAGGCAAAAGGAAGGGGCTACAGTCCCAGCCTCAAGCTCAGAGATGAAAAGGCCTGGCCAGACACCAGTTCCTTAGTGGAAATAAAAGCCTCCTAAATTATAAGGCACTGACCAGGCTTTCTGGAGAGAGACATCTATGCATTAAAGAGAAACAATGCAAAAAATTCCCTTTTTTCTGGAGGCAAGAAGAAGCATCTGGAAGTCTTATCACAGTCTGCCCCCCTCCTCCCTACACCCTCTCAACCACCTTCAATTCCTTTTTCCTCTTTGGAGGGATAAAGCAGGTCGGTTTTCCTTGCTGTTTGTCAGATAACAGGGCTGGGTGGGACACCTGGTGGTCAATAGGGGGATTACACCCATATTTCCTGTGGCGTCACCACCTAGATCTGAGGAGGCTTTGCGGCCCCTCTGAAATTGTGAGAAATAATATAAAGCAAGCAGCTCCCCGGGGCATGTGGTATTGAAGTGGGCTTTAAATATAGTAGCAATTGGGTAGATGCTGACCTACATTTCTGTGATGTTCAGCTGCATTTGGGAAGAACTGGAGGCTAGAGATCAATATAATCAGAATCCACAGATAAATATGCACTGTGATTTGCAGTACATGTCTCTCATTATTAAACTTTACGTAAGGTCATGTGGACAGAAGATAACGGGGCGCCTGGGTGGCTCGGTCGGTAGGCATCTGACTCTTGATTTGGGCTCAGGTCATGATCTCAGAGTCCTGGGATGGATCCCACATTCGGATCCTTGCTCAGTGGGGAGTTCACGCTCAATCTCTCTCTCTCTCTCTAATAAATAAAATAAATAAATCTTTAAAAAAAAAAAAGAAAGTAGATACCTTCTCAGACCAACCTGAACAGAGGGAAGAAGTGCCCCCCCAAGATAATCTTCAGATCACCATTTCTCACTCCAACACCAAATGCTCTAGGCAACTAGTGAGTCCTTATTTGCATGCAAGTGCCTTGCCAGCAGCAGAAGGCATTTTCCAAGTCAGCCTGTGAAGTGTTTGAGAGGGGTCAAATTAGATCCAGTGCCAATTTGATCTGGCCAGGGGACTTCGGGCCAGCCACTTAACCTCTCTGAGACCCAATTTCCTTATCTGTCAAATGAAAATAATGATAATAATGGCACATACTTACTAAGGGCCAGACACGGCGTGCTTTGTATTTATTAAATCACAGAATGCTCCCGATCACCCATGGCTGATATTCCACTTTTATAGGTAATAAAACGGAAACAGAGAGAATCTAAGGGACTTGCCTAAGGTCACTTGGTTTGTGAGTAGCAGAGATGAGATCCAGACTTGGGGCTCCCTGGCTGTGGAGTTCACACATGGGACTATCACCCTCTCCTCTCTCTTCATGTTGGTGTGAGGATTAGATCAAATAATGCATGCAAAGGGCTCTCAGCAAGTGCCTGGGAGAATCCAAGGGCTCAAAAATAGTATTTATTATTGCCAACTCAGTATTCAGGAAAGGTGTCTTTGAGAAGTGGGAGTAGTGCCCACCGACCAGGAATGAGTACCTCTATGCACATCTTCAGCTGCCAAGAACTCTGCATTAAGTTTACGGTGCAACTTCATTACAACTATGATCAAACTAAACCTCTAGACCAATTCTCTCCTCCTACCACCTTCCTTTTAGGTGATTTTCATCTTTCAGCTTCACGATCAGTCATACAGTGTCATACTGTGGGATTTTTTTTTTTTAAGTAAGTGTGGCATAAATCTGAAATAAATGTCCATTTTTCCAGGATACGTGCCATTTCCATTTTTCGACAATGGTTTCCCAGGGACAGGTGGAAAGTACTCATGAAAAAGAAACCGGTGCAGAACTAATAAAGAAAAAAAAAAATAGTTTTGAGCTCCCAAGAAATTGGAATGATCAGGAGAAATAAACCCAGAAAAAGCCAAGAGTTGCTCAGTGAGGAGGCTGCGATGGCCTCCTAGTTCAGCCTTTGTGGTGTGAGGGGCCGTTTCCTACTGAAGCCATGCCTTCTAGGTCCCATGAAAGAGATTTCCAAAGTTGGAGCTGCTCTGACACTAGGCACGCCATCCCCCAGCTGGAGCTCATTTCCCAAGGGTTTTCAGAGGTGGGACAGGGGGACCAAGGGTGCCAGACCCCTTAAGGTTGTGGCTGGAGACCGCTCACCTGGTAGTTGCCCGCACTAAGGAAGGTCTGACCCAAACCTGGACAAAGAGCCGGCCGAGGGAGAAGCCTAAATGTTTCTAGAATGAGTCTCTCTTGTCTGGTAGCCTCACCCTGTGATCATCTGCCCTCTCTGGAAAAAGAGAGGCTAGAACAAAGCGAAGTGTCCTTTTGTATCCCCTATAACCATATCAATTACATTTCATTACTACACCGTTATGGCACATTGTGCTATAATCCAACGGTTAATGGTCCCACCTCAAAAGCCCACATCCCTCCCCTTTGCCCTCCTGAAAGCTTAGCTTTTAGCGAAGTCACTTCATCTGCTCTAATTAGGTCCAGACTCCCTTTCTCAGTGAAGCCCATGCCAGTAATGGCAGCAAGTTCCCCGTGCCCCTCCAAAGGGGTCCTAGGAAACATTTCTTGCCATTTGGAGGTTAATTTCTAAACATTTCTATGGATTAATAAAACAGCAGTCCTTCTTTAATGTGCATACAAGTCACCCCGGAATCTCGTACAAATAAATCGGCAGATGTGGCATGGGGCCTGAGATTCTGCATTTTTAACAAGATCCCAGGTAATGTCACTGTGGTGCCAGGATCGTGTGTGGAATAGCAAAGAGTTAGAGCATCCGAGAATCAAAGCCCAGTTTCCCCCTACCTTCCCCTCCCTTCAGCAGAAGGCCAGAATTCATGTCTCAGACTGGCTTTGTTCTTTTTCCTCTCGTTTTTCAAGTCATTGTTGTCTTAGCCACTCAGCAAGGACATGAGAGACCCAGAGGGCTTGTCAGGTCAGCCCAGGGTCTGAAATGCAATGAAGAAGTTAGAGGCTTTTCAAGAAAATGACCCTGTTGATTCCTACTCATGAACCCACAGCAGTTTAGAAGAGTAATACTAGCCCCTCAATGACTAATATATGAAGTTGATTATTTATTTAGAAATGAAATCTCTGTGATGTAGGAATAAGATGAGACAACTTCAGGTCTCTTGGCCAATGACCACTGATCCGGAACACGTAAGCATGAGTATTACTTTAGCTGCCAGAAAACCCGAAACTAAACCTAGTGAGCAATTTTCAGGAGGAAGGAAGAGAGAAGTCAAGGAATTTACCAAATATCCAGATTCTCAGCCAGACCTTGAACTGACCCGTCTTCTGCCTCTCGATCTAGTGGCATCTTCAACAAGTTATTCTATCACTGTGTTAGGAACCTTCTGTTTCCTTGCTGACTCCCCATGGGAACTGTCCATGTCCTAAAACTCAATGTCTCCTTTTTTTTGGTAAAATAAGATCCATGAGAACTCAAACCAAAGCTGGGGAGATTTGAGTTCAAATCTGGTCTGAAGCCTTGCATAGAATGGTAAGCCTCTTTGCCCTTCAGCTTACAGAAGTTACCAAGCAAATCACTGTCTCTGCCTCTTGAAGTCATTACGGATACAAAAAGGGCTTGGTGAGCGACACATAGAAAAAGGAGTGTTTTTATGCATCTCCATGATGCTAGGACAGAGAAGATGCAAGACAGAAAGACCAGGAGAACTGAGGCAAGTCTGAGGGTTCATAGCCCTAAGATTATAAGACACAAAAGGACCAGAAGCCTCAACAAGGTAGGGTCTAAAGCCAAATGGGCAGACAGGTATCTGTGGATTCAGAACCAGAGGACAGAATAGGCCAATAATCCATGGATCCCAGGGGGTTGTTGGAGGTATAGGTAGACTCGGGATAACCAATAATCCCAATAAAGAAGTGGTTCAGCACATCACATGCCCACAATGCAGGGATAGAGGGAGATGCTTTTCCTGGAGTGAAGGTGAGCTGATGAGTCAGAAAGCCAGGCAAGCTGGTGGGCCAGAAAGGCACCTGCTACCAGGAACAAACAAGGAGAGGTGAGGAGGTGACCTTGCTAGAGGCAAGTGCCTGGCCCAGTCAAGAGTCCTTAGTTCTTCCTATCAGGGCACAGATAGCTCAGAGCCTGGAGGTACCGGCGGGGCAATCACCTCGTCTGGCTGAATTGTAAAAGGAACAGTGGAGCAGCAGCTGACAGCAGACTCTGCCACAGCACCATTAACATATTCCTGACCCACATTCATTTTGTCAAAAGATGCTTTTCAAAATTGAGTCTTTATTGAGATGACATGCGCCTAACTCTGATTTGAACAGACTACATCATTGCATGCAAAGTAGGAGCTTAGAGAGTACCTGTTTTATCCCATCGCTCTGTTTCTAGAAGCCAAGCACCCTGTTTTGTATTCATATTCTGTGTTCCAGATAAACTGTCAGGTTCTGCTGCCAGATTTTTATGGATAATTAGAAGGTTGCAAGAAGCAGATGTTATGAAACTATCTGTGACTAGTCCTTAATGGTGGATGACAAGAACCCGGCCCCATTTCTTAATTACAGGAGACACAGCAAGACATATTAAAAAAAAAAAAAATAGAGGAAGACTTTGTGGAAGCTTGACAAGATATCAAATGGTGAATCACATTGAACCTGAACATCTCTTGTCTCTGCAGTTCAGAAGTATAGATCCTAGAGCCCTTCAGCTAAATAATCTCATAAATGGTCCATCTTCCAATGTTGCTTCATTTCAGATTTTAATAACTAAAATATGAGCTCCTGCCTAAAATAGGTGGTCTCTCTGGTTCAAACTGTTCTGACAAAAAAATTGCATTTTATTAAATACAGACATGGTTTGTGCTGCATCAGATCCTACTCAGTAGGCTAAGAGTAGGGAAACTAGGTTCTTATCCCATGAAGATTATGGCCACAATTAACATTTTGGGTGAGCTCACTCTGGGACGGGCAAAACATAAGCTCATTTGCCATACAGCCTATTCAATCCTCACAGCTCTAAGAAGGGGGGCATTTTATTAGCCCCATTCTACAGAAAAGGAGACCAGTGATAATAATGATAGGAATAAAAACACCACCAGCAACTATGGCTGAAAGTTGTTGCATACCTCCTATGTCCTCACATTCTGTGTTTGCACACCTCATCTCATTTAATAGAGCTAGAGCCATAATTATTTTTATTCCCATTTAGCAGAGGAGGAAGCTAAGGTTCCAAGAGATTTTAAATGTAAAGTCAGAATTCTAACCTCAGTCTTTCTTTTTTTTTTTCAATATTTATTCATTTTAGAGAAGAAAGAAAGCGTGCGTGTGTGTATAGAAGTAGGGGAGAGGGGCAGAGGGAGAGAGGGAATCTCAAGCAGACTCCCCACTGAGTGCAGAGTCTGCATGGGGCTCGATCCCAGGACCACAAAATCATGACCTGGGCCAAAATCAAGAGTTGGTCACCTAACCAACTGAGCCACCCAGGGACCCCTAACTGCCTTCTTCTGACTCTAAATATAGTCTATTAAACCCCTGAGCTATACTGCCCTTATTTAGCTACGTAACTGTTATGGATTGAATTGGGTTCCCCCAAAATTTATCTCTTAAAGTCCTAACACTCTCACCTCTGACTGTGGCTGTACATGGAGATAAGGCCTTTGGAGAGGTAATTAATGTAAAATAAAGTCCTATGGATGAGCTATAATCCAGTAAGACTAGAAGTGATTAGGACAGAGGGAGAATCATGCAGAGACACATGGAGCCAGTAGCCATCTGTGAGCCAAGGAGAGAGGCCTTGAAGAAGCCAATCCCGCTGACACCTTCATCTTGGAATTCTAGCCTCCAGGACTGTGAGATAATAAATTTCTGTTGTTAAAACCACTCAGTCTATGGGACTTTGTTATGTCAGCCCTAGAAAACTAATAGAGTGTCCTCATTTCAATCCCTGACTTCTGAGTATCTCAGGTTCTTCAGCTAGAAGCTGTTAAAGGCACCTACTGGGGAGAGCAGCCCATGTGCTCTCATTAACCTCCTTCACCTTCTGGTCAATTTCAGCAGGTGTTTTCTTCCCATGGTCCCATGGGCTAACGATGCTCCTCACTCCTCAATTTCTCCTACTCTTCCCACCCTTTCTTTGGTCCTTCCCTGCTGAGAAATAGTAGGGAGTGGGCCTGGAACAGATGTGTAGGTAAGAGGCAGAGACACAAGCTCAGGGCGGAGCTGCTTCTTATAGGGGAGAAAAACTTTTTTTTTCCCTTCCAGGTTTTTTAGCTGATCTAATGATTAAATTGACATAAGACAGATTAATAGGAGAAAAACAAATTTAATTATGTACATTCAGGAGCCCCACAAAGACACAAGAGACTCTCCACAGTCAGCCAATTTCGGTTTCTATGCCATCTTGAGCTAATGGGAAGTAGGCAGGGATCTGGGACTTCAAAAGGGAGGAAGACAATCCACCAGAAGATAGGAAGATCAAATGTTTGGTACACAAGGGTTTGCCATGCCATGGTGGAGAAGACTTTCTTCTGTAAAAAAAAAAAAGGAAGAAAAAGTTATGTTTGGTAATAACTCTTCCTGGTATAGGTTCCCTATCTAAATTCTTTGAGGCAGCTAAGAGAAAGATAAAAATCTAAGCATGTTGGGCCTTGATGGTTTTCATCTTGGGATATTACTTCATTGAATTAATCTCTTAGTCTTGAAAATAGGTCAGTTCAGTGAGACAGTTGTGTCTCATTTTAGAAGGTGGTGACACGGCTGGGACCCCAAAGTTAGGCCTGCGTGATGTAGGAAATTGTGTATTTAATAAGGCATTTCTATGAAAACAAAGAGAAAAAAAACGGTTAATAAGCAAATTACAAACCAGCGGAGTTCTGAGGATCACCAGTTGAAAAGATCTCTAGACGTCAGGCCTGAAGCATGGTCAGAGGGACTGCGCAGACAATGCCAACTGGACATATTTTCCTGGTTTGTGGTCTGAGGCCTCTGGTGATCACTCAGACTCACCCACCCAGCCACAGGCATGAAGACTGTTCATACATGAGCTTTTGTGCTGGTTTCTCTGAGGTTTATATCAAGTTGTCCAATGTTAGCCTGCCTGGCTTCGGAAAAAGGGCAGTTTTAGTTCTCAATGATTCTAAGTCAGAAGGGTAGAAGAAAAATTGGAAGTGTTAGTTTAAAAAGTCACAGTCAAACACTGGAGGAAACTGAAAGACCACAGAATCTAGTCCAAGTCACAGAAAGAAAACAAAACCTCAAAGATAATTGACAGAACTAGAATTTAATCTCCGCAAGTGTATAATTTCTACTGAAACACCATTTTGTTCTCCACAATCACTCCTATTGCCATTAAAGCTAACCAAAGTAATACTAATTTCTTTGCAGAGTAAGTCTAGTTTTAATAAATGCAGCTTCATTGTTTATATAAGTATAACAAGAATAGTGATT